>PNEQ01008777.1:0-45235 GCA_003012365.1 Medauroidea extradentata | reverse complement strand
CAGGTCGAGTTCATCATATGTTCTTTCACTAATGTTGTATTCAAATAGGAAAATACACGGAACTACGTACAATAAATCGCTACCAACCATACAAGCAGTAAAGTAACTCTTGTTAGTGGTGATGTATATGCAGTAACGGCTAGTGATTTTTTTCAAAGGTTAAATCTTTAGTGCTCACTTTATTCCGAATGGCCTATATGCGTGGTATGCTGCAGTTTTTGTACATCCTGTATATTGTCATTATAAGTAGCGATGATGGTTTATCGCGGGAGAACTTCATTGTTTGCTGGGTTTCAACGTACGTTCTCATTATGAAAGGTGACTGACTTTCGCTTGTACTAGGAGTTGTTGCCCTACTTGACTAATCCAATAAGAATCCCGCTATTGTAATATGTGATGCCAGTTATTGGTCTGCAGACAACTACATTACGTCAGACATATAATACCCAATCATGTAGCAAGGAACCACAGTGTCTTCAAGGGTATGTTGGCATAACAATGTTTCGCGATATACCATCATCTCTAGTTATAAGGTACATTGTTTACTAGAAATTTCGCTAGTCGGTAAACATAAATTTAGTATTTCATTGTGCTTGGGAGTGTCGCTGTATCTAGCTACTTAATCGCCAAGTTGGCATCTCTTCTTGAAATTGTCGCGTCGGCGTTATGCGCGGTATGTTCAACCGCTGTGCGTCCATGTGTTGCGAGCATGCAAGCGTGAGAGCCCGGGCGGAAAACCTAGCAATTTGAAGGGCGGCAAACTTGAAAAGAGTTTATATAACGTCTGCAGTTTCCATTTTCTACCCCTGCGGCCAGAAATAGCATTTTGCCTGTGTTTTTTTGGTGTGCCTGGGATTGCTGTATAAGGTTCATTCTACTATATTTTAGTAAGACACTAGAATTTCTTATGGCCGTGTTTGGCAGTGGGACAGTTTTTGCCTTGAAATAACTTGTGTTGGTTGGGATTTTTTTGCACTTCCAATGCCTTAACATTGCAGAAGCTGTAAGGACGACACTAAAGGCGCATCACGCAACACCCTGGCCACAGACGCAAAACTTTGAACTGATGTGCTGTCTTTTCGCCTATAACTAACTTATTATCAGTGGTGACCCTATCATTCTGTGATTCGATAATAAAGTAAAGGTTTACTGTACACTTCTATGCTGTTTATAAGATTCTACACTCTAAATCTGGATTAGTGAAAATTCACTGATTCACACTGATGGATGGAGCAGTTTCAACAATTTAAATCAGTGAAAGTAGTCTTAATTTGTGAATATTCACTGACTACCTTCAAGAGTTCCAACATCTCACAAGTGAATCAGTGAATATTCACCGGTTTTTCCAGTTGTTTTCAAATAACAGTTTTCACTTATTGAATCAGTGAAAAATTACTGGAAAATCTGCGGACATTCACTAATTAACTTGTGGAATGTTGGAACCCTTTAGCGGAATCAGTGAATAGTCACCGATTTCACAGTGGTTTCTCACTGATTCAATTTGTTGACACTTCTCCATCCATCGGCTTGAATAAGTGAATATTCACTAATTCACATTTAGAGTGTACGTCAAGATTTTCATGCGTAAAAATGGCTACAAAAGAAACAATTTTCGGCCGCAAGAAAATAAGCTTTGTTTCGTATTACTAAGGCTTCGAACGTCAGTAAGAGAAATGTGTTAAAATGTTTAACTGTGATCTTACGTGTGATATATTGGTCACATATTGTAGAAACTACACATGCCTACTCTCTGTTAGTAACTTAGGGAACTCGCTGTTCAGGGCCTTCGCAATTTTTCGAAGCCCGAAATTTGTGGTTTACTAAGGGAGTTCAGTACCTGCCGTCTTCAAATTCTTAAAATTTCGCTGTAAGTTCCGTACAATGAGATTTATGACAATTTTCCGTTTGACATGGCGCACATATTATGTTCTTAAGCGTTAGCAAACTGTCACATATTCGCTACCTTTCTTAGTTTGTGACTAGTTATCTTCCAGAGGAAGAAAGTCATTATTTTCTGTGGATGGTCACAGGTATAGTGTAAGCAATAGTTGTCATACAATGCCAACTGTGTACGGTGTAAGAAACCATTCTCTCTGCCCTGTCGAAGCACAAATCGTTACAGAAAAGTTGTAGGTCAAATTAAATGCAGAAGTTAATCGCTATCATAAAGTTATATCTCACTGATGTCAGCTCAATTAGCAGTGGATATTGCCCACGTTTTGAACAAAATTGTTTCCAGTGTTACGAATTTCTGAGGCACAATCTCTGACGCCGGAACCTCGTACATTTAACTGTGGCGCAAGAGACCACGCGTGACGAATGAGTAATTCTGGATAAATATTTACTCATAAAGTTGGTAAATGCCGTAGTTTTGTATTTTATCCGTATTGGCTTCAAAAAAAGCGTAGAATTCAATTGATTTTTTCATCGTTTATCTATCTACTACGCACTCGTTAAGAGTATAGTGCCTTAGTTAAGAGGAGTCCTCGACTGGCGCCTGGATGGCGTTGCAGCGAGTCACGCGCATACATTTTTACGCGAAACCGCTTAACTTATTCATATTATGTTTACCTACGAAAAGAACACACACTTGAAACCATGCTTCTATTTTTTCAAAAATGCAACACGCTTGTTAGAAACATGATTTTCGGGCCTCTCAAAATGGCTAAAATCGGTTTTTTTTTAGACTGTTGTAACTCCGAAAATATTACCCGAATTCGTAAAGCGCAAAACGAGAAGCATGCGTTGGTCTTTACTTCAAACTATTCCAAAATAAAATATTGGGGCCACGGCTTAAAGTCCCATAGTAAAAATACTACAACGGGAACCTTGCACGCCAGTTTGGCGCGCTGCGAATAGAGGCGATATGCTTCTCGTCAAGCGTGGAACACTGGCTCTTGTCGCTACGCTGTTCCCACGCGTCAAAGGAGGAAATTTGACACCGCGAAGGACTCCTCTTAAATACAACTAACCTTAGCCTACGTCACAGAGTGCGTAAGAATCCAGAACTACCGCACGTATTGCCAACTTAAGCTACACGTGACAACAATATGGTGGAACGGGTCATTTGGCAATAATAAGCTGTATATGAGTACGCCAGAACGAATCCCAGCTAATAAGGAAATCCTCCACAGCATCAATGTCTTGAGCCTATAGTAGACTGGGATTACACATTCTGAAAAGTATAATTTTGCTTGAAATTCTGGAACAGTCATGGAAATTCCCTCGGATTTATTAATTCGTAGGAAAAATGCCATGCTCTATTCTCTCATTACCTAGTATGTGGAAGATTTTTTTTCTCCAAATAATGAATTGAATTACACATATGAAATTGTGTATGTAAGCCGTTGTTACAATTTTATTTTTGTAATATAATTCTATTTTCAAATTCAGCGTATTATTACAAAATTTGTTAGGGTAATGTGAAATGTTGGCCAGGAAAATATTATTACAAATTTATGTGAGCATCCCTGGTAGATATACGATTTGGCCAAAGACACAGCCATGCGTTATTGTACTAAGAAAATTCTGTTCGTAGGGACTGGGAAATTTCGCGTATTCACTTAAGGCAAAATTAAGAGTGAAGAGGATTTTGGTTGGTCAACAATTCTTGATCGTTGGCGAGGACGTATGAGGTGAATACGGAGCAACGATGGAACGAAAGAGCTGGGGAAACGGGAACACTCATAGAAAACTCGCATCCCAACGGCAACTTCCGCCACGTTTCCCTCTTGTTCACGTACATGCCTATTTATTACTAGGGACGGGAATTTTTGGTGAAAAGATTTTTGCCCCACTTTGTTTCAGTGCCTTACGTGCACACCTGCAGCTCAACTTCATGATTATTGACAAGGGTCTTTTGTGCAGAGTCGTTATTAATTTGACTGTGCCAATCAGTACACAGATAACTGCCGCATATCACGTTTGTGATTTGCGGGTTTAACCTCAAGACGCTGGGTTTTAAAGCATCCAATCACTGACCACAAAGCCGAGATGCAGGTGCGCACGTAAGGCACTGAAACGAAGTGCTGCAAATTTCTTTTCTCGAAATTTCCTATCTCTATTTATTACGTTTGTGACTAAATTACTGTTTTTCATATACCCGCGAATCATCGTGAGCCAATTAATAATCCAGCTACCATGCCTGGTCTGCAACTACCTACTCAAGGAGACAGCGACCAGAAAACAAGAGACTATTTACAGGCCAAATTTTTACGCTGTCGCAACCCAGCGCTGCCGCCGTCGAAACAAAAGAACGATAGACCCTTGTAAGAATTGGTCATTTTTGCACGTTGTATTTATTTGATGTTTGACGTGCTCTGGAAAGGTACAAAGCTTTGGAAGATGTACAAGGGAGAAAGGGCAAATAAAGTATTTGGTACAGCCTCTGATTTTTGGTGAAAATAATTTGGCACCAACTCGTACCTTCCGTGCACGTCTGCAGCTCTGCTTCATGGTCATTGATTGGATGTTTTCAACTTTCAGCGTCTTGGGGTTGTACCCGCAAATCACAGGCTTGTGTTGTCGCAATAACGTTATTCTGATTGGCAGTGTCAGTTGAACGACGCCTCCTCACAAAAACACGCTGCCAATAACCATGAAGCAGAGTTGCAGATGTGCTCGTAAGGCAGTGGAATAAGTTGGTACAAAATTCTTCTCACCCAAAATCAGTGAACTCAGTTAAACGACCAGGACCATGTCAGAATTCGCCTGGGGTGATTTCGGAAAGTCCTGGGAGATCGGTATCAGGATGGCTGGATCGCGAACTGAACCCAGGTCTTCCACAATGCAAGACGAGTGTATTATTAGCTACGATTGCTCCGCCTCGCTTGGCAACATCCTCGCCTATCATGAAAGTGTATACTAGCTTCACGCGTATGTCATTGAACCGCTGTTCGTCCAACACGTCGTGCAGGGCTGTGACCAAGTAGTAAACAAAACGTTTGGCACTTGATCTGCTTGACTTCCGTGTGGATGTTACAAATAGTTCTGATTGGCAGCTGCGACTTGAATATGTGACCTGTGCTGGAGAGCGTGTATCGATGTGCATTCTAGGCCTGATTGGTGCCGTGTCGTAACGTGAATGGGCGTGGTCACCTACAACCATTTGCCCACAGGAAAACATCGCGTCTCCGGTTAGCGCGAATTGTGTCTCGAGTCTAGGCGGGCACGGTCTTTTGACGAAACTTTCGTGGTTGGGACACTTCTCAGAAAGCATCATGATTAAGAATCTCGAAATTTCTGGAAATTTATTAGGTACTAGGCAAAACCGGCTTCCCCCCCCCCTTTTTTTTCTCTGTCACTCTAGCGCGTGCGCGCGCGTGAGTGAATGCGTTCATTATCCACCAAGGTTGACTAATGAATATGACTTAAGAGTAGAACAATGATTTGTCTGGCGACGTACTTTTGTTGTTTCGAATGCTTCATTTTCCTAGTAATTTACCTTTCTCGTAAAACCGTTATAGTATAGAAGTTTTGGAAGTGATACTACGTAGCCTATTTTTTCAGAACATATGTTTTTATAATTTTGGCTAATTATTGACTTTAAAATAATTTAATTAAGTCTGTTTCCAATAGTTCTATGTAACGGTTTTGCTATATTTACTTCCTTTCAGGATTTAAAAATTAAACTCGCAAAACCAGCATAAATAGGAACCCATAGTCTTAAAGTGAACAGCCTATAAAAGCAGGGAAGGCATATCGGTGCGAGTTGCGGGGCTGTGTGAGCGTATAGTCGCGTGAAAGCGGCCAAGGCCAGTTCGGAGGGACCACTGTGTCTGCTCCGTGCTTCTCCTGGCGGGGAAAGGCAGCGTCCGCTCCTCTTCCAGTTCGTCGTGGGTTACGCAACCCCCTTTCCTCACCGTACGCCCCCTTTCGACATTTCCGGAGACACCCTCTACCCTGCAGCTACTCGTAAAGTAGGCGTATTTTCGCTGTTGAATCGGCAATAGGCTGGTTACAAGTGTTTGTTGTGGACCATTTGCATTTGCGCGAAAATGAATATGATTAGAGATAGGAAATTTCGAGAAAAGAAATTTGCAGCACTCTGTTTCAGTGCCTTACGTGCGCACCTGCATCTCGGCTTTGTGGTCAGTGATTGGATGCCTTAGAACCCAGCGTCTTGAGGTTAAACCCGCAAATCACAGACGTGATATGTGGCAGTTATCCGTGTACTGATTGGCACAGTCAAATTAATAACGACTCTGCACAAAAACTCTCTGTCAATAGCCATGAAGTTGAGCTACAGGTGTGCACGTAAGGCACTGAAACTAAGTGGGGCAAAACTCTTTTCACCAAAAATTCCCGTCCCTAATTATTAGTTACCGAAACTGTCTGAGTCGGACGGGAATTTCAAAATTTCTCTTTAAATTATTTTGTCGTATGCTAATCTGAAAATATCACATTTGATAAGCGAAATTATGACGTTAGGATCTGGAATAGAGCCCAGTTCTGCTTGAGTTTGATTTGAGACCATTGTTTCACCACTGCGCTTCCTTGTTCGTTTATACGTGACGTTACTCTGTTATTGTGGCTGCCGGCCTCCGAAGCGTACTGATCCGCGGTGCGAGAGGTCCAGAGTTCGAATCCCGGCTCGGACATGGGTGTTGTGTTGTCCCTTCAACTTCACTCGTCAGTTATTAAGACCCCATTACTATAAGGGACGTATAAAAAGCTCTCGCATCACCTAATATCGGTTATGACGCAGAACGAGTATTCGCACAAGGTAGACTGTTACCCCAGTGCAGTTGATGCATCCCGTGCAGGCAGGTTGGATGATGCTAACTGCACGGCCTCCAGGCCGCATGGGCGGGGCGTGTCCGGAGACGTGACATAGAAACGACCTCCATATCGCCACAACTCCTCCCCTCGAGGTGTCGTTTTACCCGCGCCAGGTCGCCGTCGACTCCCTATTCTATCCTCCACGCCCCCTCTCTCCTGCTTCCGGCCGGCGACGACAGTGCTGGAAATGCCCAGCCGAACGTGAGCGGCCGGGATATGTGGCCGCAGCGACGAATACCTGTTGTTGGCTGCGCGCACGGGAGTGTGTGTGTGTGTGCGCGCGCGTGTGTGTATGCTCTGCTCTCCATTCGATATCGCGTACATTCCCGATATCCGATACAAGACCCAGCCACGCGAGCTCGTGGCCGTGTAGGTGTGATCCCCGTCCTCCCGCGCCACCCACCCTTTTTTTTTTCATCCATCCTCCGGTGCCTGCCCTACTATTTTTTTATTTTATTTTTTTACTTTGCACCCGTCCTGCCAATATCGTATTGGCTCTCTCCCCACAAATCGAGGGGCTTGTTTGCAACACGGATTTACAGCAGGAATGTCGGAGGAGTTGGGAAATCCGCCCACCCTTCCACCACCAGGGCGAATTTAAATACGGATCCCGTGTTGATCAATAAGCCCTGCTGTGATGTGTATTTTGGCGTTAGGCATTGCTGTGATGTGTATTTTGGCGTTAGGCATCGTAGTAAATCCAGTATACACCGGTGCTGCATGGTTAACTGAAATGTTGTGGGTGGTCAACCTTGATACATGTACGGTATAATGTTGGAATTTGGAAATGCTAACGATTGGCAAAAATTATATGCTACACTTTCAGGCCCCTATCTCATTACAAAACTTTATCTTATAGTATAATTAATGTGATTTTTGTTTAAAATTTGGTTAAGTGTAAGAGAAGGCATTTTAGCCTTAACTTCGTCAAGAAAATGAAAGACGAAATAAAATAAAATAAAACCCTGAGGGAAAGAACATGACTGCTGAAAAGCCACGCAAAAAAAAAACTTTTTAACAAAAAATTACACCGACTTCAAAAAATTCTAGTCTGAAAAAAAATTCACTAAAAAATAAAAAAATAAAATAAGTTATTTTTAGACTGCTTGGAGTGAGTGAGGGAGTGAGAGATTTTGGTCAGCGCTTAACATCTAGGTCTTCAGCGCTGTTAGACTGCTTGGAGTACAATCAATTTATTAAGTTGGCAATATACAATTATTGTTATTTTTGGAGTCGGTGCCAGCCAAGGTTTAAAAAAAAAGTGTACCGAAGTAGCGTAGGTATACATCTAATTTAATGAACTTTACCGTTGACTGCAACTAAGCATTTCTTAAGGGCTTGGGCCCGAGTTTCTCGGCTTTCGAGATAATTATTTTTTAAAATCCATGTACGAGAGTCAATATCGTAAAATTGCTTCGTAACTATTTTGCAAATTGGTTTTAGTATGCAATGTAATTTTTCGAGACAAACTGTGTGATGAGTGTAGCTAATTTACCAATTAAAAGGACTTTTCGTAATTAGCAACTCTTTTGCAGACTTCTGACTCGACAAAATTAGAGTATGCAGTTTAAATAAGTTATAACAAAGTTACGAAGCGATTTTACGATATCGCCTCCCATTTATGTTTTTAAAAAATAATTGACATTAAATGCGAAGAAACTCGGGCCCATGCCCTTAATCGACACAAAGATAGCAGCCGCGTGGCGTTGAACAGCACGGGGGACAGCGGCGGGCGTAGGAAATACGGAGGGGCTGGGAGGGGAGCACCTGGTTTAGTTAGGTAATGCTTAGAGGTACGTCAATTTCGCGGATTCATCTGGCAGCAGCCTAGACTTGTCAGTCCTATACACCCACTGGCCACAATCGATTATCTATTGGCTTTATAACCGTACAAGCAAGTAGCAAGCGATAGCACTTCGCATTATTTACTTATTTACTACTGGCTTGCAGTAGTCAAACGCGTTTCATAACAGCCGCCAGCAAGTCACAAACATGACTATATATAATTGGCGTTCAACCTGACCTGGAATGTATCTGTGAAATTTACGTACCTCTAGTGCTGCATTATGGAATTAACGTAAGTTTTAAAAAAAGTCAATTTTGGGGAATTCCTTAGAAGCTGGGCTGGCACCGATTCCAAAAATAACAATAATTGTATATTACTGTCCAAATAAATTTATTGTATTCTAAGCAGTCCAAAAATAACGTAATTTATGTTTTACTTTTTAGTAATTTTTTTTTCAGGGTAGATTTTTTTTGTAGGTGTTTTAAATCTTGATTTTTTACGGAGTTCCGGTGCCTACCACCGTTTCTTCCTAGTACCATGCCTACCATCCACATTCGTGCTGTCCCGGACGTCCCGGTTGTGTTGTTTGGCTGCGTCTCGTAAGGCGGAGGTCGGTGGGCCGGTGCTGGGTTTGAGTCCAGCGTCTCTGGGTTCCGGGACTGCTCGTACAGGATACCTTGCTCGTTGTCGTCGTTGCAGGTGTTATTAGCGCTCGGCTAGAGTGACGCAAGCTTCCCGCCTCGGACATGCTCTGGCGCGACTCGCCTGTAATCTCGTTACGTCGTCGCCGCTGTGTTGCCACGTGACGCTTCTGGCAAATTGCATTAACCGGGGCCCGCCGGCTCCAAATTGTAGCTACCTGATGCCTGCCCGAAGACGATCCTACGTATAAGAGGAAAGTGAAAATTCGCGTCTTTAAGAGCACTATACAACTGGCGCATGAACATTGCAGCAGCATAAGAAGTTGTTTTATAAGACATACTATCAAACGTGAGTTCGGTATCTTTATCTACGGAAAGAAAAAAAAAATAAAACTATGCTTCTCAATTTTGGTTTTCGAGGTACCATGCTTAGAAAAATGGTTTTTAGGCACCTCGAAATGACTAAAAATGTATTCCTCGGACAGTTTTCACGCAAAAAATTCCAACTGGAATGATAAACCAAAAATAAAGAAAAACACGCTGAGCTTTATTTACTACACCCTTTTCGTAAAAAAAATAAGGGTCACGGCTTAATGAATGTCCCATAGGAAAAAGCCAACGACCGAGACATAGCCTATCACACCGTTTTCGCGCCACGTCCATAAAGGCGATGCCGTTGTAGAAGCACGAGTAAGTCTAGCTCTTATCGCCTTCATGTTTCCGCGGCATCTGACGCCTGCTGTATAGTCCTTTGCTTACACAAGCCCCATCTACTCGTTGATTGTCTGCTGTTTGACGGAGTAGCAGCTCGGGGCTTGAGTATGCATAGGACAATGGACTATATCATGCAGGTCATTGAATTTCCTAATTTTTACTTTCTCTGCCTTACGATAGGTAGAGTCGCGATTTCATGACGAAAATATTTTTGCAACTCTTGGTTTCAATGCGTTATGTGCATATCTGCAGATCTTCTACATCGTCTGTATAGTTGGATGATATTACTCTCACTTGCCTTGACAATTTACAGACGTACGGAGTCACAATAATCTTATTCTGATTAGTGCAGTCATATGAGAAACGTGTCTGAACAAAGACACGCTGCCAATAACCCTGAATCAGAGCTGCAGATGTGTACGTGAGACACTGAAACAAAGTGGGGCAAAATCCTTTTCGCGACAAAATCTGTGGCCCTAGAGTAACGAATTCGTCGCGAAAAGGATTTTGCCCCAGTAGTGCCTGACCTTCACATCTGTACTTCTGCTGAATATTTTAACACTCATGTGTCTTCGTGGTTCTGCCCGCAAATCACTGACGTATGGTGATTGGAAGAGTCAAATGAGAGACGTCATTTCACAAAAGCACTCTGCCTGTAACAATGAAGCACAGCTGCAGATGTGCACGTGAGGCACTGGAACAAACTGGGGCGAAATTCTTCTCGCGAAAAGTTCATGGCCGAGCGGTATGTAAAAACCGATACAATTCGCGGGTTCATTGACTAGTAGGTAAGCCTCTAAGAATGTGTGTGTACTCGAGGAGACAACAGCTGCTCGTTAGCTGGTCGCTGACAAAGTAGTGCCACATGACTAGAGACCTGAAAAACTCACGTTTTCTTTTGGCCCCAAGCTAGAATTCCAGCAACTGTAAGTTCGTGCCACTTTCGCTATTGTTCCGTGACTTATTTGACACTTGCTTACCTAATAGGAAAGAAGCAACATATCATCGGTACATTGCCATAAGGGTGAATATCATATTTATAAAACATGTGATATTGGCCCTTATGTTACTCTGCTTAAAATGCCAATATCACATTGCAAAAAAATGTGATATTGGCACTTTTGGCAATATACCAACGATATGCAGGCCCATATTACTGCGTCATCTAGCAGCCAGTGAGAAGATAATATCTGCTTGAATACACATATGTTCTTGGAGGCTAGCCTACAGGTCTGAAACCGCGAATTTTTCCGGTTTCTACACATGACCGAGATTATATTTAGTTTTTTTATTTGTTGTACTCTCAGCTCCGTCCAAGAAGTGTCAAGTCAGTCAAGAGACAATTACACGAATTCCCAGTAGTTTGAATCCTACCTTGTGCCCAGAAGGAAATACGTGAATCTTTCCAAGTCTCTAGGGATGTGTGTGGACTGCGAATTAATTTGAGGCGATTAGATTTTGGACTCCTTTATACGCGAGTTACGTTCGCAATTAGTCACTGTCATCATTGAGGATACACTGAACCAGTTTCATACCTACGTGAACACACACACGCATCAGCGTTATGCTGCATTGTCAGATTTACAACTTACCACTCAACGGAGCAGCATCCAATGAAAGGCAGAGTGTACACAGGATTGCGAAGCCCAGTCGACCCAACCGCTCACCATTCTACTGTGGTATTCGGAACTTATACGGATTTTCACCCTCGACAACTAAGGGTCACGGACGTTATTTTTACCAGAGAATTTTTTTAAATTAGTTTTGACCATAGCTTCGCGAGTAGTCCATAGCCGTGAACCTCGTTCTTCACTTGTAAAAATTAATTGAAGGCAGTTAAATCTTTTATAATTACGACTAGCGTTTGATTCGGGTTGTAACCTCGGGTATGGGAATGAACGTTTTCACACCATACCCACCAAAAGTATCAAGGCATATATTCGATTTCGTAATAATTCATTGTGGGATCTTTCATGTGCTGGTGTTGTGGTTTATGGATGTGTTGACTACAGCCAAACTAGGCTTGTTTTCTCTCTTTTTTTTTTTTTTTTTTTTTCGTTTTTCGTCTGTTTTTTCTTCTCATTCTAAGACTTCTGGGACGACATAATTTTGCAATGGCGTATGTCCACAATAGTACAGTACTTTGTCATCTACTGTAGATAAATGCAAAATTCGCGTTATCATTTGGTAGCAGACTAAACTTCGCTTTCCTATACATAACAGAGCATAATTTGCGATTCAATTGGCCACGAACTTTTATGTGTTGTCATTTACGTGTGTTACGTCTTTACACAGATTGGCCTCTCTACCGTGTAAGCAATCTCCGCGGTAAGTCACGACAATATCGGCCAGCGGGAGACGTCGAACAAGCCTATAGTCACTTGGAGTCTAGTCAGCTGTCAGAAAATAACGCGAATTTTGCATGTCGCTACGTGGGTAATTATTGTTAACGTCATGTGATGCCTGCCACATGCCACAAAAGATACAATTTACAGCACAAGTGGTGAACTTGAATTGACATCTAATGTACGTTTTAGAACCAAAGATGTCGGCTAACACACCGTCAAGCCTCTACAACACTTGCAGTAGGCGCTTAGTGTCAAATTTTATGCTATTCACGTTAACGCCCTCCACTTTAGATCCTAGTTAATAGTTTGTATCTATCCCTTGCTTATTGGTATAAATACTGCGGTGTAAGTAATAAACACTCGTCATTTAACGCTTCAGACAAAAATAAAGCTATTTGTTGTTGTCTATTTGTTTGACATAGGGCAGCGTTTATACATTTTCTTCGTCGTGCATTGACGATTTACTTGCAACTTCCCAACTCGAGAAATAGGTAACTAGATGATCCGGTGTTTATTCATTGTAGCTATAAAAAATAGTAATAGGCCGCTGGGGAAAGCTTACAAATAATGCTCTTTCGGGTCCGCAAAAAATTTTTCTCGACTCCGGCGCAAAACATTTTTTGCGGTCTGCTGGCCCACGTGTGTGAGACTTGGGTGGAGTTATGGTGGGAAGGGAAGAGGGGGTGCGGGCGACAGTTCCGCTTCTGTATACTCGGCTTTTCTGTGGCCTCGGTGCTAGTTTGTGAAGCTGGGCACGGTAGCGGGTTGTGGTTTGTTTGGAGAGTGGTGTGGGTTTAGTTGCGCCTTGCCGGTTGTTGCGAGGTCCCCCCGTGGCGGGGGTGCGCGGCTTGCGTGCCTGGCCAACCCCACACCCCCTTCCACCCCTGTGGTCGCGCCTCTCCAGCGTCGCCGAGCAAACAAACACCGTGGCCCGCCGGCCATTCCTCGGTCTTCTCTCGTCCCTTCACCGACCCCTTACCACTTTGTCCACGTTCATCTAGTCGTCCCTGGTGTCTTCCGTGTGTCTTCACTCTGTCGCACTGTTTGGCCAAGGGTTGTTGCTACATTTCCCCACATTGTTGCCACGATGCGGACCAACATGGAGCATTAGCAGCCGCTGAGGTCAACCCGGAGATTAGAGAAACATACAGATGGAACATAACGCACGTCTTAGGACGAGGGGTATGAAGCCTTGAGACGGAATGCCCATCCGCCATATTGGTACCTGAAATATGTTGTTTGTTAAATAGCAACGTGTATAATGCGGCTGTGGTTTAGCCAACCATAACCTCATTTTTGAGTACACACACAGGAACAGCTGATTGCACTCCGCCATATTGCTACTTGAATACACAAAGTGTGCTTGGCCTCAGTATAGACTGCTAATGCTTCATCCGTACTGGCCTATTCTCTCATCTCTGGGTCAACCTGACTATTGTTTATTCACATAGCAATATGGCGGAGTGCAATCAGCTGTTCCTGAAGGTGTACTGTGAAATGAGGTTATCGGACAACCTATACGATAACAGTGGTTAATTCTACTACAGGTTGGAAAGCTCAATGTTAAAAGTTTGGTACAGGGAAAATTTCTGCCGCTTGAGCACTGGTATCGGTACGAGATGTAAACTGACCAGTCAGAGAGTTTTCGTGAAAATTTAAGTTACACGAAGTTGATAATTTAAAAGCCAAACTTAGTTTGCTTTTCACTTTAAAATAAAGTATATGATTAAATGACTTCTTTCTTTGCCAAGACTTGTTAAATTTAATTTTACTACGGTCTGGTATTGCATTAAAACCAGTTAGCTATAGCAGAGCAACTAGCGGAATTTTTCCCTGTGTCAAACTCTCTCATAAGAAAACACATTCTCTTTCTAACATATAGTAGAATTAACCTCGCCATAGCCACAGCGTGGCCACAGCCAAGAATCACAAAATAAATAAGTAGTAACAGAAGCAACGAGCTATACAGTAAACATAGAGGGGCGGAAACAGCAATCTCCAAGGCTCTGAGGTGAAGCCCAATTGAACGTGGTATTTTGACCCTAGATAAAATGGCGGACTCTTATATCCGGTCAAAATACGAGAGCGATTGTGCTAATTTAAACATTATTACAGTATAATATATTACAGTGATTGGCATTTTTTCCTGTGTTTAGCGGGAATGTTGTGGAGCTATAAAGTAACGGATTTTATGCGAACATATGACGGATTTTCAACGTAATGTTGGCCACACTGCTGTTCGCCATGTTTTCTAGGGTCAAAACAGCCGTTCAATTGGGCTTCACTTTGGAAGCGTTTCCGCCCCTCTATGTTCAATATATAGCTCGTTGAACAGAAGCGACAAGACGTGATTTTTATCGTACTCGCTTTCTCTTTGATTATCATGTTGTCGAGGATCGTACAAGTTATGTTACCGTGTCAATCATACTGCAACACCACACGTTTGTTATTGACAGTTAAAACATCCAATCAATCATCGACCACGAAGCAGAGCTGCAGGTGTCGTGCGTAAGGTATTTAGACAAAGTGGCGCAGAAATATTTTCGCGTAAACTACCGGTTCCTACAAATAACAAAACAATATCAGATATGGATATGTAATGTTAAGAGTGCTGTATAGTGGATGTAATTTTCCTCGCGAGATGCGCGGAGACAGGGGAGCGATGAGGTGCACTTGACACATTCGACGCTAACCGCTTCACTTCATTCGCGACCATGGAGGTATTGGTCTATGGAGTGGAAGCCTTTGAGCAAATTTGAAGCCAGCCAACAGACGACGTTTAAAGACAAGGCTAGAGCTAGTGGTGGCAAAAACATGTAAATATTGCATTGAGTTGAACGAAAATGTTTTAGTTTTTTTGTTAACTGCACATTATGGTGAAAGTTTGTGCAGCTCTTGGCCTTACAAACAGATTCGATCGTTGCGGAGGGTTATCTTTGAACAGGTAAGAAACTTTTATTTAAATTCATCAAGTTTATAAAAGTATATACACACAGAGAGAGCTAATTAGGTTTTTTTCTGAAGCAATTTTAAACTGTTGTGTACGATTCAAATAGAAAATTTCCAAAAATTACATAATTACATTGCTTTCCTATTGTTTTGCCACCCAAAATATGGCGACTCATTAAAAATAACGTTCTGCGCATGCGCAGTTCGAAACTGTTCAAAAATGATGGGCTTCACACGATTACCATTGAAATTTACGGCAGATGCCACTCCATAGACCAATACCTCCAAGTTCGCGACGCGCCAAACCGGTGTATAGTGTTTTCGGGTTAGTATTTTTTTCTTACGGGACTTCCACTGGCGACCCTATAGTTATGTATGTGGTAAGTTTGTAATAAAGTCTGACGTATGCTTCCAACGTCCTGCTATACGGATCCTAGCGGTATCTTTGTGTTACAGCAGTCTAATACAAGCAGTTTTGAGCCATTTTCAGGGGTTACTTAGTTATGTTTCTAATAGGCTTGCTGCATTTTGAAAACGATAGAAGCATAGATTCAACTGTGTTATATTTTCTCAGATAAACATATTGGGAATCCAGTGGTCTCTCGAAGAGAAGAAAAAACTTGGTAACATCGTTCACGTGCCAAGTATACAGGCCTGTTACGATCGCGGGTCATATTTATGCTTTTTTTTCTTTTGCGAGTTTAATTTTTAAATCCTAAAACGGATAAGTTGCCGCAAAACCGTTATGTAGAATTGTTGGAAACTGTTTGTACTATGCAGCCTAATTTATTCAAAGCAAATGTCATATATGATCTTGACTAATTATCGACGTAAATAAATTTTATTAAAATCAATAATTAGCCAAAATTATAAAAAAAATCTTTTGTTCCGAAGAAAAATAAGTACATAGTACAACTATTTCCAACATTTCTGTGTAACGGTTTTGCGATGTCTACCCGAGGCCTTAAGGGGGAGAGTTAGACAATTTTACTGTATTTTTAGTTTTTGAGTAATAAAATCCTTCAAACCGTGTTATAAAATTTTTTGACAAAGTATATCGTATATTCTTAGTAAACTGCTTGACATAAATAATAGTGACATTTTTTATTAATTTGTCATGCAGAATCATTGAAAGAGAATTCTTGAAAATTAACCTGTAATTCTCTTGCAATGATTCTGCATGGCAAATTAATGAAGGATTTCATTATTATTTATGTCAAACAGTTTACGAAGAATGTATCCGATGCTTTGGCGTAAAAAAAACTTGAATAATACAATTTGGAAAAGTGTTATGGCTCAAAAACTGAAAATACAATAAAACTGTCTTAACACTTCTTCTTAAGGCCTAGGAAACGGTCAACTTTCCCCACTATTAATCGGTGTCGCTAACGTTGGATAGCAAAGTGGTTAGCACGTATTTAAGTGGTATGGATTCGTGGTTTGATTATCTCACAGCTGTAGCAAGCAGAGTAGGCCAGGGCAGGCGTGTACGGCATGGCGTGCTGGAGCGAAGGAGTGTTGGCGGTCGAAGATAGCCCCAGGGCGCCAGCTCCGCCTTGCTAGACCTGACCGACCGTGGGAACTGCCTGCTGGACCCTGGCTCAGATATCTCTTTCTCTCTTACACACACGTAGAACTCAGTCGTCTTGACTTTCCCAGCTGAACAATTGCAGCCCCGGCCCGCTTTGGGGCGGATCAAGCTCTGCGGATGCTTTAAGAAAATTAAATGTACTCACACTCTAAGCGAAAGCCGGATCTTCCCCCGAAAAAAAAAGTGTTTTGAGGTGTAAAACGGTGCTTTAAGGGGTTTTATATAAACCAAAACATTGAATATACCACTTACAGGAATGGTAGTAGGGTAAACGGACAATATATTGTAATAAACCAGTGCAGGCTTCACAAAACTGGGAAGGATTTGTACACGTAGTTCACTAGCTTACCAACAGAGAGCAGGCACATGTAGCTTCGGCAGCAACAAGTGGCCAATGTATTAATATATTTCTGTTACTAAAGTCCGAAGCCTCAGTATCACGAAGTATGGTAGGGTAGGTTTACCATATTTTAAGGATGAACTATACTTTATAAGTGAAATTGGTTGTTCTGGTATAAAATAAAATTTGGGCACATTTTTAACCTTCTCCTGATGTTTATTGGCCTGAATACTGCAAGTTTTGGTAAACATTATTCGTTGGTGTCGAGGGTTGTGTCCCGATTACACAGAGTTCTATCGGTGACGATTTTATTCTTGCAGCGAATTTTTGCCGACATGTCTAGCTATGACTCGGCCTTTATATTTTCTCTCTCCCCCCCCCCCTCTCTCTCTCTCTCTATATATATATATATATATATATATATATATACACACACACATACATATATATCTGGAGATTTACACTATGTGGACGACAATTCGTCGATTATTGCAAAGTTTGACTTTGACGGACCGTAATGAGAAAACTAAGAGAGCTAAAATTGTTTCGTAAGAGGAAACGGCACTCACAAGCATAATCTACAAAACTAACAATATTCCTTATAAATATAAAATTATGATTTTATCGCTCTTGAACACCCTTAAGGTCGCTGTTATAACTCTGTCGCTACCGAGTCATTAGCGCGTAGGTAGGCGGCGGCCTCAATTGATGCAGGATGGCATTGTTCCCGCCCCGCTGAATGTCAAGAGTGGACAAGGCGACGACAGTGTAGCTATAAGTATGACGCCACATGGCTGATGGCCAGCACCGGAATAGCGCCCGCCCGCCCCGGTATTTACCATGCCACTAGCTTCGTCGCGCTTTTACCACGTACCCTGTCATGAAAATTATCGCAAGTGAGTCACGTTTTAAACAATTTCCACACATTGACTCCCGCTGAGTTTTGGTGAAAAACATGTTGTGCACCAGTTTGTTTCAGTGCCATTCTTGCACATCTGCAGCTCTGATTCGTGTGGTTATTGGCCAATCAGAACAGGGTTACTGCGACATCACGCGTTTGTGATACGCGGGTAGAGGCCCGAAACGCCGAGAGTTGAAAACACCCAATTACAGAGCATGAAGCATAGATGCAGGGGTGCATATCAAGCACTGAAAGATGTAGGTGCAAAATTCTTTTCACCAGAAATCGCTGGCTTCCTCTGTAGCAACGCTGGGATGGAGAGAGATAGAGAGTGAGTTGGAGAGAGATAGAGTGAGATGGAGAGATAGAAAGTGAGAGGGAGAAAGATAGAAAGTGAGAGGGAGAGGGATGGAAAGTGAGAGGGAGAGAGATAGAGAGTGAGAGGGAGAGAGATAGAGAGTGAGAGGGGAGAGATAGATAGAGGGGAGAGACAGAGAGAGACAGAGATAGAGAGAGGGACAGAGATAGAGAGAGAGGGACAGAGATGTAGAGATAGAGAGTGAGATAGATAGATAGTGAGAGTGAGATAGATAGATAGTGAGAGGGAGAGAGATAGAGAGTGAGAGGGAGAGAGATAGAGAGTGAGAGGGAAGGAGAGTATTAGTTGAGTTAAAAAAATAGTTTGGCGAAACCAAATAATTAGATTGTGTGTGGCGGAACAACTATATTTGGTTTCACTTTTTTTTTTTTTTTGCAGTAGTTTAAGCTAACATTTGGTCTGTACAACTTAACATTGAGGATCGGTACAGCTAATAATTCAAAAGCTAATTTTCGGCCTTATTATTAGTTTATTTTTTAGACATTGTTTCATCCGGATTTTTTGAACCTGGATGAATCGTCAAGTACACGTCATACATAGCTGCAATGCTAATTGCCACAAAAACGACATAATATATCTCGATATGTGATTACAAACTGCGATGTGCACAAACATAAATATTTGGTTTGTGCAACAAAATGTACATTAGTTTGTTCTTCCAAAGAAACTATTGATTACATTTGCGTCAACCAAATTTTTATTATCAGGTTTAAGTACTTTGCCAAATAAACTACATAGTTTGTTGGGCCAATAAAATAACGTATGTTACTTTTGGTATCTTTTTCGGGTAACAAAATATTTTGTTAGCTCAAATAAGTAGTTCATTTATCTTTGTAATGCTAATATTGGGGCAGTAATTTATTTAGGCGTAGGACGCAGGCGGTACGGGTTCGATTCTCGGCGGTGTCGAACAGGATTTTAGTATGTGATAATCTTGTTGGTGCGCAGATCTCGGAGTTCTTCCTTTTCTTCCTTTCTTCCTGCTCCTTCAGTCCGGCGTAGCTCCTTACGCACCTCGTGTCACACCTCACTAGCTCTTTAGATCAAATTATCTTCACTCCCTTCACTCGTTGACTACAATATTAATAATAACAAATTACCATACAAATTTGTATTCATGTGTGTGCAATATTACGCGCGGCGCGAAGTATCGACGACGTTCGTAACTACAATATTGACCATAAGGTTTAAACGGTTAGGGGGTGGGAACCCAGCACCAGCACCACCAATTTTACGTGGTTGCCAAGAGTAATTTGAAAAATTATTATTTGCGAACTCTGGTTAAAATAGCTTTCAATTTCAAACGAATGTTAAGACGGAAACTTAAAATAGGAAGGGGAATAATTCTACTTAGGACCTGCTGGTTTTTCGTTTAATAATTTTTTTTTTTCCGCTATTAAGGCCATGTTCCCTGGTTTATACTTTGTTAGCGATACCAGTTTTTTACACCTAAACTAGAGAAAATATAAACAATTTGTTTGGCAGTTTTGTTAAAAATTTTTTTCCCCCCATGTTGGCTGATTTTTTTTGTCAAGGTAGTAAATTACGTAATTTATGAACAGTTTATCACGCAATTAATGAATTTCTGGTTAATTGATTTCTTAGTCGCAACAGTGTAATTTCGTGATTAAAAAAAACTGCTAACACGGCAAAAAAACTAAAAAAAAACTGATCTCGTTTAAGCCAAAAATAACAATCGCAAAAAAACCGCACAAACAAGAGAGCATGCCCTTAAGGGCGCGGTCTACCGCAATTTTCATCATCATTATTTAGTTTTTTATTTGTACCAGATATTTTTTTTCTTATTTAAGACACAAAATGTGATTGAATTTGGCTCTTATGAAATTTTTTTATCTCTCATTGTTTTCGCGTAATGGCTTGTTAAAGTCATATTTTGCATGTTTCCGTTTTAACGACTACACTAAAACCAACTGATATACCAAACTAAAAAAAATCACAGTCGATAAAGACATTTCAGGCTACAATGACATGCTTATAAAATTTAAAAATAACAATTATTTGTATTTTTAAAAAAATTATTGCATTTTTAAAATTTTTCTTTTCATTTTCGGGATTTTTTTTAAAATTGAAATAATTGTTATTCTTTAATTTTATGATCATGTCATTGTAGCCTGCAATTTCTTTATCTACGGCGATTTTTTTGAGTTTGGGATATCAGTTGGTTTTAGTGTAGTCGTTAAAACGGAAACATGCAAAATATGTCTTTAACAAGCCATTACGTGAAAACTATGAGAGAGAAAAAAATTTCTTAAAAGCATATTTAGTCACACTTTGTGTCTAAAATAAGAAAAAAAAATATATTGTACAAATAAAAAAATAAAATAATGATGATGAAAATTGTGGTAGACCGCGTCCTTAAAATAAGGTCCCCCCCCCCCCCCGGTTGTGAGAAATGTTCCCGCTGTCCGGCATTACTGCTGTCGCTCGCCAGTTGCGCATTTTATTTCCCCTTTTTTCCCGCTTTCCCCGCGTACATTGTGCAAGTATGGATTTGTCAGATGTGACGGAGCGTGTTTGGCGATGACTCGCATCCGTGAGGTCGTAGACTCGATCCTAGCCGACGTGATGGGCCGGTTTTCCCCGAGTGCGTCATTCAGCCCCACTTCAGTCATATGCGGGCGATACTCTTCAGTGATTCTCGGCTGAATAGAATTCATTATTTTGCTTCTATATCAACAATCAGTTAACTTGTAAGACATCATGGTCGGGGATATATCCGAACGTGGTTTGGACAGCTCCATGATTTCACGTTACATTTGCATTTCTGCGACTTAATGCACGAATGTTTCTATGACAAGTTAGAGAGAGAATTAATTCTTATGAACGATTTTGGCAAGGGATAGTAGCGTTGGAGTCGGCAAGTAGAGTATAAAATGAGGTATGGTAAATATAATTAACGTTAAGCAAAAAAGTCACTCGATTTAAATTAAGTTTTCCAGAAAAATAAAGTAATTATAGATTTTTAATTTTTCCTTTCAAAATAACAATTCTGCTTATCTGCCGTGTTGGTTGAGAACTTTCCATACTTTTTTGGTCCATATAATGGTCCATATTTTTCACTTGGGTCCCTTATTTGGTACCTATTTTAAACATGCGTGGTCCCTAATATTTTTGCTTGGTGGTTGAGAGCCCTACGCACCATGCTCAGATTCCTCGCGCTTCATATTGATGTTAGTTCCAGTTATGTGCATAAGCTGTATACAGTTGAGAGCTAGCTGAGTGTATTGGTACAAAATGACTTGTAGCAGAGGAAAACACAAAAAAAAATATCTCTTACGTACGAACTTAAGAATGCCTGGTATATAATTCAGCGCTAAAAGAATCTGTTTAGAACTGTATGTTTCTTAAAGCCAATTTGCAAAATTAAAAAAAAAAAAAAAAATAATAAGAATAATATAAATAAAAATAAAAGCAATATCAGACAATGGTTTTTGCCAACTTTCTGAAAAACTTAATTTTTCCCGAGTAACGTTTTTTTCGAAGAACAATCTCTGACGCCAAAATCTCTTACATTTAATTACGGCGCAAGATACACACTTAACAAATGCATCTTTCTGGGTAAATATTTGCTAATAAAGTTAGCAAATATAATTATGAAGGATTTCAAAAACGTGTAGATCTCAATTGTATAACCCAGCGCTTATTTATTTACCACGCCCTCTGAAGCCTTCTTTATGCGATTTCCACCATGCAGGGTGTATTTCCAACTTCCCGAAGTGTGTCACGCACGTGTTTTCCTTCCTACTTTAGTCGCATTCAGAATGTTAAAATTTAAAGAAAAACCTTTCAAAAGTGTCACACCATTACACACCGTGTTTGTGCGTTATTGTGATTAGAAAATGTAGTCATGATATTGGTTTAGTTGTACTGTACGTAGTCTACAGCTGTCGAACAGTGTATCGTTTCTAACAGCCACTTGCATGTAAGGGATATTCCATATTTTAAAATTTGCAAGAAGTAGCGTCGGTTTTGTTGACATTATTTGTGAATACATTTTCCCTCACTAAATATTTTGACCCACAATAGTAGACTAATACAAAATTAAAGTCTTAAATTTGCAAAACTTCTTTTTTTTTTAATTAAAGGCGTACAAACACTTAAATATATCATTGTGTTTGCTTATAAATTTATTCAAATTATTGGAAATTCAGTGTGCATTGTCAACTGATTTTCGTTATGTGTACGTTCTTGTGACCTCCAGATTATGACATTGACATTCCATTATTAAAAAATTACTTAAGCTATTTGTTTTTGATGTAAGGAAAATGTCGTCTCAAGTCAAAAAAGAAAGTAGTTTCGTAAAAACGTACCATTGTGAATACTTTACTTCGAGTATCTTTAAGTGGGTATGTGGTAAGCGTGATACGTATATTTATTGTCTGTGACGTTACCGAAGTTATAGTGGCCTGGGTTGGAATCCTGATAAACTGTGTCTTTGTATGGATGAGTATACGATTTCGTATTTTTTGAAAATGTCCCTATCGCCCTGTTTTTTCTTTCTTTCAGTGTCTGCCTGTCCTGCATAAAGCAACGCTGTTAATCAGCGCGGAATAAAATTCCTATGCCCTGACTGTGACGTCTGTGTATTTTTTGTGTGTTTGGATACATTAGTGCAACCGTAATAATGTGCTTATAAATGTTGTTGGTTTTGTTCACAGGTAAGTGCGTCTACGTTCGCCTCAGGCGTATCTTGGGTGAGTACACCCTTGTCTCGTTACTACGTAGTTAACACGTTTGTTGCCAACTGTACAAAAATCTTCAACGTACTGATAGTGTTACCGTAGAATGGGGATACTTGCAACAGGTGGGGTAACTTGCAACAAATAAATAGATACTCAAATTCCAGATGCTAGTAACATTTAAAATTCTAGATGCTAGTAACATTTAAACGAAATAAATATTCGTGTCATGTGCTTCATTTTTGCGGGGAAATTATTAGCTGCATGATTTTTCATTTACAGTCTCTGCAACCAAAAAGTTAATTTATATTTAAGTGTTTCAAGTTCGTACTGTTGCAAGTATTCCCATTCTACGGTATATTATTTTCTGTTGAAACCGTACTTTTATATATTCTTATATTCTATGCCACCTCAGTTACATCCTTTCACACAGGAGAAACATTTTAGTGTTGGCGCAAAATGCTTTGTCAATATGGACCTTGCTGAATTTTTTACTAGTTAATAGCATTTTTTGTAGTCGCTGTAAAACTTCATAGCGGGCAGTTTAATTTTTTTTTCTCGCTGTAAATAGGTTGTGGTGATGTTCATAATGACAAACTTTTTAGGGTAGCCACCAAAGTTTTTTTCCTCCTATTGCAGAATAAATGCGCAAGACCATCCCACTATAGCTTAAGACGAGAACTGCTGCAGACCGATTTAAGTTCTCGTGGGATGATTCCAGATTTTCGCTTTTTAGGAATGTGACGTACTTTTACTTTGACTAGCGGGTTTTCTCGGCTACTCTCTTTTCTATTGTCCTTGCATTCCGTCGCAACTCCATACTCATGTTTCATCGAGGAATCGGTGTTAAAATAAATAACTCTTAATTGGCAAAATAAGTTAAACTGTTTCATGCAAAAAAATTGTTCGTCGTAAAATTTGTCAAGAAATATTGCGGTGGTAAGGCTTAAAAAGATTAGTTCATATTTTGTTACGCGATGTAAATTTTAAAATTACATTTTATGTAGTAAGTTTAAAAATAATTAGAAAATTTATTTTTAGATTTTTCTAGAAATTTCACATAAGAGTACGTTTTATTCTAACTATATTTTTGTATATTTAATCCTTGAGAATTAATTAATTTTATAATCAATAAACCTCTGTGCTCGGAAGCTATGTAAGCAGATTTAGCGCTGGCCAAAATCCTCTACACTCATTTACAAAAGATTTGAGCAGTTTGCGAATTTGTTACAAGAGTAGCTGATTTTCTATTAATGCCATGATCTTTCATTTATTTCAAACAATTGCAAATAACTCTAATTTTTTTTTAAACCAAATGCTTTGAAAAAAATAGAGACAGTGATACACAATTTTGCCAGAGCGTTTTTAAAAATAATGTACTGTTTGCTAGCAAAAAATTACTTCATTTTGGTTTGTTTTGACAACAAATTACGTGATATTTCAGGGACAAAAATCTAAAAATCCGTTTTGTGTATTGCAACAGAAAAATTCATGTACAGACGATGATATATAATTGTTAAAACTCCCAGACTGAATTTTTGATATAAATATTAATTTGTGTTAAAAAGTTTTTTTATAGAAACCACTGCAAAACTAAAGAGCGAGGTCGAATTTTGCGCCAACTTGCAGCTTTGCTTCATGGTTATTGGCAGCGTGTATTTGTGCAGAGGCATCGCACATTTGACTGAGCCAACCAGAATATGATTACTACGACACCACAAGTCTGTGATTAGCGGGTAGAGCACCAAGACATTGAGCACTAAATACCCAATCACTGACCACGAAATGTAATTGCATATGTGCACGTGAGGCACTGAAACGCGTTGCTGCACAATTCTTTTCACCAAAAATCAGTGGCTCTAGGAGTTAGTATTCAATATATGTTGTTAAAAAAATTCCATCACTATTGGGAATGATGGAGAAGGTGGGGGAAAAAAAAGGAAAATAATTCTTTAAAAAAGCGTGTAGTAGAAATTGCATATGAGTATACAGAATATATCAGCAATATTTCTGTACATTTACAAACAATATTTGTATATTCACAGGCAATTGTAAAAAAAAAAAAACAGTTTTCACTTATTGATTCAGTGAAAAATTACTGGAAAAACTGTGGACATTCACTAATTAACTTGTGGAATGTTGGCACTCTTTATCGGAATCAGTGAATAGTTACAGATTTCACTGTACTTTCTCACTGATTCAATTTGTTCAAACTGCTCCATCCATCGGCGTGAATCAGTGAATATTCACTAATTCAGATATTAGAGTGTATCGCAATAACAGAGACAAGAGTGCATGGTAACTTCAGTGTGTGTGAAAACTGTATGTAGGCTGCGTGGTCCGAGATGAGGCCGAGCGAGAAGAGTGTGATCGGCTTCCTACTTCATGAACAATTTATCGTACATAAGCTATAGTCAGAAAAGTATAGACCGTTCGAAATAACGTGAGCACTAACGATTTAATCTCTGGGGGAAAAAAAGCACTAGCCTTTACTGCATATAATTCAACGTAAACAATTGTTACCTTACAAATACAACAATACTAAAATAAAATCAACTGAAATCGATATACGTGTGCGGATAAGGGGATTGGGGGGGGGGGGGAGGAAACTACCGGGCTAAAGCCCCCCACCCCCCTAGTTCAACATTGTGTAGCTAAAGTATGTCCAGTAGCTTCAAGAAAACCTGAGTTTTGTTCTATGATGTTCCAAGTACATGTTAATGTATCCCAGGGGCGTCATTTCAGGTTTTTCTTGGGGGGAGGGCAAGATTTTTTTTCGGCGACAGTGACCTTGTTGCATCTTTTTTAATAATTATGCGTGTATAAATTAGAAACTTTAATAATAAAACTTTAGTTTTTTGTGCTGAAGTTAGCATTATTTAAATAACAAAACACAAAACATAAATTTTCATACACATAAAATTGTAAATCCAAGGGGGAGGGCATTTGCCCCCCCCCCCTTCTCCTAAATGACGCCCCTGATGTGTACTACTTGTATGTATGTTATCTGTACTGTTCTGTAAAAATAAACTACACTTTTGAGATGAATGATATTTTTTTGCTATCCATATCGACCAAAAAAACAGTTTCTAAATATATATTTAAAACCAAGCCATATAGGGTCCTACCGATTGCACAGTTTATCTTACGCGCGCAAACTTCAAGTGAAGTGTCCAGAGAGGTTCGATGTTTGCCGTTGTTAGCCGTTACGTATGGAAGGATACGAATTGGCTGAACATATAAATTTAACAGGGCTGTTAGCGTGCTCACTTTATCCCGAACTCCCTAATCAAAAATTGTTGACGGTATTGATGCGCGGGTGCGTGCGTGCCTGTGCACGCGGATGTACGCGCATCTACTTCAAGACGGGCGACCCGTCCCCCCTCTTCTTCCCGCGAGATCTGCACTGGCTACATTAGTGCGGCGTTGGAGCTACGTTTACGAAACACAGCACGAGCCACGAGTGCGTGACTTGATGAGAAAATTTCCTTCGTGCGGCCTACCCTCGCCTGACACTATCGGTACGTTTCCTGCAGCCTGGCGTGACGACATTGCGAAGCTGCAATATAGCGTGCGAGTGTTGGCGGCCAACTTTCGCAAGCCGCGAGGCTTTTTTTCTCCTTATTATTTCTGTTCCTAGGCTCGTGAATTTTAAGGGCTACGCCTACCACGCACTTAACATGCGTTCTAGTGTGTTCGTAAGTACGTTTTTTTTTACGAAGCTATTCCTAATTTGCTCATTGTCTCAATGTACGAAAGGGGCCCGCGGTGGTCGAGAGGTCAGACCTCTAGCCTCCCATCAAGGCGATCCGGGTTCGTTTCTCGGCGGGGTCGGTCCCCGAATTTTCGCATGTGGGAATTGTGCCCCGCCCTTTCATTCCGGCGCCGCTCCATACTCACCTCATGTCACCCCTCACCAGTGCTGAAGTCCTCGCTGCTAAGCGCTGACCAAAATTTCTCACTCACTCAAGAGGGCGTGGTACCTAATTCAACGCCAAAAACATTAATCTATAAGTGTAGGTTTCTTGAAGCTAATTTGCTAAAATTAAACAATCGCAATCCTAGACAATAGTTTTAGCCTACGTTTTATACTAAATTGTTTCCAGTCTTACTAACTTCTGAGGCACAATCTCTGATGCCGGAACCTCGTGCATTTAACTGCGGCGCAAGAGATCACGCGTAACGAATTTGTAATTTTGGTTAAATATTTACTCATAAAAATGGCAAATACCATTATCTAGGATTGTCATTGAGTATTTTATCCATATTGGCTGCGAAAAAAGCGTAGAAATCAATTGATGTTTTCAGCGTTTATTTATCTACCACACACTCTTAAATGATTCCGGAAAGGTAGTTTCAAAGCATTACGTTAATTACAAAAAAAATTTCGGATCCCCTGTAAACCACTAAAACCAGCTTTTTCATCTTGTTATATGTGAAAAAATACTCACGAGATTCGTGTGAAACTACTCTAGAATCATGCAATGGACTTTCCTTAAAATTTTCACCATATAATAAGATGAGGTCACCACTGAAAGTGTCAGTCAGGCGAGTGATCTACGATACCACTGCTCGCCGTTTCAGTGTCTCGCGGTAGAGGCGATACCGCACCAGATGAGCCGGTCAACATCGCCCTTAGCGTCGTGCCTCACACATACATACGGCCAGTAGGCGGGCGCCTTGAGGGTGTTCAAGTGTGTATAATCGTCATTTTTTTTATATAAAATAGTTTTAGTTTTGTAGACGCTACTTGTCAGTGTAGTTTCCTCTTACGAAACAATTTTAGTTCGCATAGTATTATTTTCTTATAACGGTGCATCATAAATGTGCATGTTCTGCTGCCATACAAATAGTGAAAACCAATTGACTTACGTAAGTGAAATAATTTTCAGTGAAATAGCTTGCCATGGACTACATAATAAAACATTAAAATAACTCCCATGAACTAATTTTATAGATTATAAAATTGTTGAATATGCAATTTTTCATGCACGTCTGCTACATTTTAAAATTAAGAGTCTTTTTTTTTATATTATCAGTTAATTATTTCATTTAAGTAATTTAGTTGATTTTCACTATTTTATTGGCAGCGTAACAAGCAAATTTTGACTTTGATGCACCGTTATGAGAAAACTACAATAGTTAAAAAAAATTTGCGAGGGGGGGGGGGTGGAATTGTACTTATAAGTAGAAATATGCAAAATTCGCGTTATTTTCTGACAGCTGACTAGACTCCAAGTGGTTATAGACTCGTTCGACGTCTCCCGGTGGCCGATATTGTCGCGACTTGCTGCGGAGAATGCTTCCTAAGTAGAGAGGCCAATCTCTGTAAAGACAAAACACACATAAATGACAACACATAGTTCGTGACCAATTGAATTGCAGATTATACTCTGTTATGTATAGGAAAGTGATGTTTAGTCTGCTACCAAATGATAACGCGAATTATGCATGTTTCCACTTTGATTTGTCGGACTTGAACACCTTTAAGAGGACGTATCACTTCTCACACTGGAAATTCTAGTTTCGTGACTAAAAATTGATGAGAAATAACTGGACTAGCCTCTTCATAGAAGCATTACAGTTTAGTGTGACCTAGCTCGTTAGAGCCGTGCTGTAGCGTGTTACGAAAAACTGTTTTTTTTTTTATATGTAACTATTAAGTGTTACCAATGATTTCATCTACGAAAAGAAGACACTTCAAACGGTGTCCTTATATTTTTAAAAATGCTGTCCGCTTATTAAAAGCGTGATTACCGACTTTCTCAAAACTGGTAAAAAATAACTTTTTCACGTTGGTGTAGCTGAGAAAATATCAACCGTAATCGTAAAAAAAATAATGATAGAAACCTGCATTAGCCTTAAACACATAGTTTCTGCAATAACAGGATCGTTGCTTGAAGTTCCGTTGAGAAACATGTGCTACTAAACACTGCACGCTAGTTTAGTACTCCGCGCCTAGAGCCGTTGTGGAGTTTGACGCACATCTTAAGAGTGCGTTGTAGATAAATAAACGCTGAAAATATAAATTGATTCCTACGCATTTTTCGAAGCCAATATGGATAAAATACTCAATGACAATCCTATATAATGGTATTTGCCAACTTGATGAGTAAATATTTATCCAGAATTACTAATTCGTTACGCGTGATCTCTTGCCCCGCTGTTAAATGCACGAGGTTCCAGCGTCAGAGATTGTGCCTGAGAAGTTCGTAACACTGGAAACAATTTTGTTAAAACGTTGCCTAAAACTATTGTCTAGGATTGCTATTGTCTAATTTTCGCAAATTGGCTTCAAGAAACCTACTGTTATAGATAAATGCTTTTAGCGTTGAATTATGTACCACGCCCTCTTAAGAGTCGACTTATCGGCTTCTCCGTTTCCGTGTACAAAGAAAAAAAAGTTCAAATGTGTTTTTTTGTACATATGTGTTACATTGTTTTTATTATAAGACGAAGGAAAATTATTATTTTAAGGGGAGGAATCACAAGCCGACTTAAAATTGCTCGTTTATTTATATTGTTTGGTTTTTTATGAATTCAATTTAATAATGTGTCATTATCGCGTCCTAGTGAAATACATTATCTTGCTATTGAGTCATGCAGCCTTAACACCTGACCAATACGCCAATACTGACGACGCAAGTAGGCATACATTATTTTTTTAACTATGGATACAGTCTCAACTTTTCTGAGTCATCAGGTAAGGCGTACGTAAAAATTGTAGATTAATGCCGAAGGCTTTCGTGTAATGTAAAGGGCTGTATTTTACGTTTTCCAAAAAAATATTAGGATTACAATGGTAAATTCAACATGCAGTGTTAGATCTCACCTTAAGGCCATGCTCTCGTGTTTCAATTTTTATTAACGGTATTAATTTTTTACGACTATAGAGGGCAGATATCGGTCTGTCTGGCAGTTTTGTTTAAAATCGTCTTTGAAATGTTGGCCGTTTTTTTTTTTTTAAGGCAGTACCGTAAACCGGGGTTACTTTGTCCATTTTCGGGGTTACTTGGATCACTCAAAATATTAGCTTTTGGGTTTTCTGGTAAATAAATATATTTTGTGAGCAGATTATTTTAATAACTGCCTTTGATCCTACTGTCTGAAACTTTCGTCACTAAACGACATAAAATCCAAAATTCTGAGTGGTCAAAGTAACCCCACAAGGTCAAAGTAACCCCGGTTTACTGTACTTACTATTGTTTCAGCTAATTATGTAATTACCGAAATTCTGGTTGATTGACTTTTTAATCGAAACCGTGTAATTTCTTGCTTTGAAAAAATTATCCATCACAGAAAAAAACATCTTTAATTAACAAAATTGCCAGACAGAATTGTGATATATCTGCTCTCGTTCAAGTTTAAAAAATAAATTATATCGCAAAAACAGTAGTAACTTAAAAGAGCATGGCCTTAAATTTTATAATATTGACAAGTTCACTGACCTCAAGCATCGAAAAATATATACGAATTCTAACAGGGGACATTATAGGCCTATAATTAGGGCCCGGTAGTTTTCGCGAAAAGATTTTTGCCCCACTTTGTTTCAGTGTCTTACGTGCACACCTGCAGTTCAACTTCATGACTATTGACAGAGTGTTTTTGTACAGAGTCGTTATTCATTTGACTGTGCCAATCAGTACACGTATAACTGTCACACATCACGTCTGTGATTTGCGGGTTTAACCTCCACACGCTGGGTGTTACGACATACAATCACTGACCATATAGCAGAGATGCAGGTGCGCACGTAAGGCACTGAAACAAAGTGCTGCAAAATTCTTTTCGCGAAAATTACCGGGCTCTACCTATAATTAGCTGCTCGCTTACATAGTGCTACAACGTGGTTGGGTCTGCATTTAGTTGTTCTTTATTGACTCAGCGCCCTCCAACACGTGTCAAATAAATCAAGAGCCAATAGAAAAATTTCACGAATTCACAGTCGTTTTAATCCTATATTGTGCCTTAGAAGTAACGAATTATTCTAGTCCGTGCTTATTTGACAACTCTTAGAGGGCGCTGTGACAACGGTAAAGAAGCGACTAAATGTAGGCACAATCTTGTAGCATCACTATCAGCTAGCAACCAATGAGGAGCTGTGGTTTGATAAAACTACACAGATATAGCGTATACCACGAACAATTGCACTTGTATGATTGTTATTTTTGTAGCGTTTTCTGTGGTTTGCCGTTGTAAATCATCGTTTGCTCTTCAGGTGTTTTTTTTCCCTTCCTATAACATTGTATCGTCTTCACTCGTCCATTCAGTACCGGTACGTTAAAGCGTTGTTTCACAGAAAGAAAACGCTCGAATTATATTCTTTAATGACAACTAACAAGTTGCTAAAAGAAAGTATACTCGTTCGTGGGATAGGCTATATATTTATTAGTCACTGATTTTTTGCGAAAAAAAAAAAATTGCACCTCGTTTCGTTGCCATACGTGCACATGTGTAGCTTTCCTTTATAACTAAAGACATGCAAAATTCGCGTTAGTTCTTATCATTAGGCTAGACTACAAATGGTTATACACTCTTCCAACTTCCCCCATAGGCAAAAAATTTTCTGGTCTGTCGGGTAAAATGCATATGTCCGATAGTCAAAAGTTGCGTGTATGAGTGACCATCCTGCTGTAAAGCACGTAGCTGACATCACACGGAGACTACGGCCAGTTTCATCTCATACTGTAATTGTTAGACACATTCAAAATTCGCGTTATCATTTGGTAGCAGACTGAACTTCACTTTCCTATACATAACAGAGAATAAGCTGCTATTCAATTGGCCACGAACTTTTATGTGTTGTCATTCTGTACAGATTGACCTCTCTACCGTGTACGACTGTACGCATTCTCCGCGGCAAGTCTCGACAATATCGGCCAGCGGGAGACGTCGAACGAGCCTATAGTCACTTGGAGTATAGTCAGCTGTCAGAAAATAACGTGAATTTTACATGTCTCTAGTAATTGTGTATATATAGGACTGCTAAGTCTAGTCTGTTACCAAATAATAACGAGAATTTTGCAGGTCTCTATTTATAACTAGAGCCACGATTTTATGGCGAAAAGATTTTTGCAACATTTGGTTTCGATGCGTCATGTGCACACCTGCAGCTCTGCTACATCGTCTGTGGTTGGATGATTTCACTCTCACTTGCCTTGGAAAATTACAGATGTACAGGCTCACAATAATCTTATTCTGATTGGTGCAGTCAAATGAGAAACGTGTCTGAACATAGACGCGCTGCCAATAACCGTGAAGCAGAACTGCCGATGTGCACGTGAGTCACAAACAAAGTGGGGCAAAAATCTTTTCGCGACAAAATCGTGGCCCTATTTATAACTTTTCGCAACAGGTTTTTGAACAGAGGCCTTACTCATTTGACTGCGCTGGTAAAAATAAGGTCACTGTGACACCATTCGTCTCTGATTTGCGAGTAGAAGACGATGGGAGTTACAAGAACATTCTATCACTAGGGACCGAAAGTTTTCGCGAAAACTTTTTGTCCAACTATTTTTCTATTTTTCTATGCCTCACGTGCACAACTGCAACTCTGCTTCGTAGTTATTGGCTGTGTTTATTTGTGCAGAGTCGTATTTCATTTGACTGTACCAATCCGAACACCTTTACAGCGACACCACACGCCTTTGGTTTGCTAGCATAACCGCCAGACGGCGGAAGTTATAGGTAGGGCCACGATTTTGTCGCGAAAAGATTTTTGCACCACTTTGTTTCAATGACTCACGTGCACATCGGCAGTTCTGTTTCAAGGTTATTGGCAGCGTGTCTATGTTCAGACACGTTTCTCATTTGACTGCACCAATCAGAATAATGTTATTGTGAGTCTGCACGTCTATAATTTGCCAAGGCCAGTGAGAGTAAAATTATCCAACCACAGACGATGTAGCAGAGCTGCAGGTGTACACATGACTTATCGAAACCAAATGTTGTAAAAATCTTTTCGCCATAAAATCGTGGCTCTAGTTATAGCACCCAGTCTTTGACCACGAAGCGAAGCTTCAGATAAATTTGCCCCAGTTTGTTTCAGTGCCTTACGTTCACATCTGCACTTCTGCCGGATGTTTTAACACTCACGTGTGTCGTGGTTAGAGGTACGTCAGTTTCGCGGATTCATCTGGCAGCAGCCTAGACTTGTCAGACCTACACACCCACTGGCCACAATCGATTATCTGTTGGCTTATAACCGTACAAGCAGGTAGCAAGCGACAGCACTTCGCATTATTTCCTTATTTACTACTGGCTTGCAGTAGTCAAACGAGTTTCGTAACAGCCGCCAGAAAGTCGCAGACATGACAATGGAGTATACATAATTGGCATTCAACCTAACTTCGAATGTATCTGCGAAATTTACGTCCCTCGAGTCTTGGTTCTACCCGTACATCACTGACGTGTGGTTTTGCAGTGATCTTATTGAGATTGGCACAGTCAAATGAGAGACGGCACTTGTAGACTGCAAGTTCACCTATATTAAACCGAAGAAGTAAAATATTTTTGTAATTTAAAAAAGTTATGACTTTTTTTTAAATTTTTATTTTAAATTTCATAGTTTTTATTTAAATAAAAAAATTATTAGCCTTTGCTTTTTGTCTACGAGAATATTGTAACCTGTGACTTTTTTATATTTTATTTTAGTGTGTCAGTTGGTTTTAGTGCCGTCATTGAAACGGTAACGTGCAAATTTTGCCTCTAACCAGCCATCACTCAAAAACTAAAAATTAAATATTTCTGAAGAGCAAAGTTTAGTCACATTTTGTGTCTAAAAAAATATCTGGTGCTAGTAAAAAATGAAAACATGGTGATGAAAATAGCTGTGGACCGCGTCAAGGCGAGAGCGGGCAGCAGCAGTCCTGCACACGAGTGCACTGCAGGTGGGGGGATATGTGCGCACGAGTGTACTGCAGGTGGGAAGTGTGTGCTCGGCGGGCTTCGTTTCGCTCGGCGCGGATGACGTAAATGTAGCCGTCGTGCTCATAGCGCGTGGCGTGTGTTTGTGTGTGTTTGCGTAATTCGGGGCGGTGATTGGCGGAAGACGGCGCGCGATTGCGACGACGTCCCCGTGGCCGGCCCGCGGTGCCTCGCCTCGGATGTCCGGAGACACGGCTCTTGACCAGACAGCATTGTCGCGTTGGAAGTTCAGAAGACTGTTACGTATTAAGGGGCCCGCCTACATAGCGCTTTAGCGGCCGTTCGACCTCATGGACGTGGAGTTTTCCCCCACAAAAGCGGGATTGGGTCAACCCCTGTTGTGGAGGAGGTTGTCGCTCGCTCTCTCTGTTGTCCTCTCGGCTCGGTCTCGCGAATCCTTCAATTTTCCACAACACTGGCTGCATATTTGCGCAGGACACATATTACAAGAACAATATTTCCTCAAAATGTTCAGTTGTTACAAGGTACAAACAGTCACGGGATCGAAAGCTAAAGGATAGATCTACTAAGGTTAAATGGTTTTATGTAAAAATAACAAAGAAATTAACGGCATTACACAAGCCGGAAAAGCACTAATTTGGAATGTTAAGACCCTAATTTCTTATTACTTAAGAAACTGGTAGAACTGAAACCAATTACCGTTAGTGTGAGATACCTTAATATCTTTTATATGTCAAACACACAATCTCACGACCAATATTTTCTGTGAAAAAACGATTCTCCTGAACCTCTACATCACAACTTTCATGGCAGGGATGCGGGCCCCTTATGATGTTTTTTTTTTTTTTTTTTTTACGTTCGAGCCACGGAAACGGGGAAGGCGATAAGGCGAACATAACACGTCCGTCAAACACCTCATCGCCTCTAGGGGCGAAGAACTAAACTAGCGTGCAGTGTTTTCGTAGAATGTGTTTTTTCAACGGGACTTCAGGCGATGCCCTGTTATTTTATTTGTGGAAAGTGTGTGGTAAAGAGCACTACAGGTTTCTATGATTTGGTTTCCCGATTACGGACGATATTTTCTCAGCTACATCAACGTGGAAAAGTTGTTTTTTTTTTTTTTTTTTTTTTTTGAGGAGCTTGGAAATAATTTTTTTTTATTAGCGGACGGCATTTATAAAATCGTAGGGACTCAGTTTGAAGTGTGTTATTTTCTTAGATAAACTCACTGGAAAAATTTTTTAATAGTTACACACGAATAAATACTTTTCGTACCACACTACAGCACAGCTTACGCGCAAGGTCCGCTAACTCTTAAGGTTCCTATCTAACAGCGCTTTTTTGAAACGCATTTTAGCAGGTTGCAGTTACTAATTTTTTGGGTAAACATCTTAACCCGCATTACGTTTATTTGTACATCTACGAAAAGAACACACACTTGAAAATATACTTGTATGTTTTTAAAAAATTCTGCGCGTTTCTTAGAAACATGATTTTCATGGTCTAGCAAATTAAGAACATAAGAAAATTCGCTATACTGATTGCGGCTTAAATAGACGTTAAAAGTTCAACTGCGGTGCTTTTGTTGTAGCGCAAGGTAAATGGAATCGGTATTGTAATAACAAATTTTACATTTTTCTTCTCAGATTTTCATAAGAGCGAAACATAAAATAATTCAATATGACGAGCCTTGAACCTGGCACATGTGTTGGGGTATTCGGGTCCGGCGTGTCATGCCGGAATCACGTAGGCAAGCCAGGAGCGACATGACCGCCGCGACGCGAAAGACATGTCCGCCAATCAGCACAGAGGTTTCCTTGCCGTCAGCTCGACGCGAATTAAAGAAAGAAAGTTAAGTAAGTGGGCTTTAAGTCTGGTCGACAACGAGGTCATTAAAGACGGTGACACAACTTGGTACAATGACAGGAGCTGAGGGAGGAGTCGACTGTGGTCTTTGTTAAGGTGTTCAAGTGCGATAATATCATAAATTTATATTTTTATGAAATATTGTTAGTTTTATAGACGATACTTGTGAGTACATTTTCTTCTTAACGAAGCAATTTTAACTCGCATAATTTTCTCATAACGGTGCGTCAAAGTCAAAATTGGCATGTTCTGCTGCCATGCAAATAGTGAAAACCAATTGACTTACGTAAGTGAAATAACATATGACGGGCTACGTAATAAAACATTTTTTAAAAATCCCGTGAGCTATTTTTGTATTTAAAAAAATTTGTGAATTTTCAACTTTTGTCTTGTATTTTTACGATTTTTAAAAAATTCAAAATAATACGTTATGGTCTTTAAAATCCTTTATTGCATAGTTCATGAGTTGTTATATCACAGTGAATTATTTTGTTTATGTAGGTCAGTTGGTTTTCACTATTTGCATGGCAGCAAAACAAGCAAATTTTGACTTTGTCGCACCGTTATGAGAAAACTATGGGAGCTAAAATTGTTTTGTAAGAGGAAACTGCACTCACAAGTATCGTCTACTAAACTAACACTATTTCATAAAGATATAAAATTATGATTTTATCTCACTTGAACACCCTTAAGGAACCAACCCAGCATTCACCTGGAGGGATTTCGGGAAACCATGTAAAGCCGAAATCAGGATGGCCGGAGCCGGGGATTGAACCCGGGTCCTCCGGAATACGAGTCCACGTTTCGTACTGCAAGTGGGCATTCAAAATATATTAAAAACAAACGTAAGCATAAGAAATACTGATGAGGCTGTCGTACAAGGGGATAGTATGTATATGACAATAAACTATTTACATTTTTTTTTTTTCGTCGGACAGCCAAGCAATTGGAACGAGACTTTTTAGTGTCGAAGCGCACCTTCATGTCGCTTCTGTTGCGCTCACGTGATTCTGGCATAATACATATTTTTTTTATGCGAAACCACTTTAACTTACCCCTATTACGTTTATGTAAGAAAAGGCCACGCATTTGAAAATATACATCTATAATTTAAAAAAAAATTCAACTTGGTAGAAACATTATCTTGGGGTACCCTTAAATGGTTAAAAACGTATTTTTTTTAGACTGTTGTTACTTAGAAAATGCTACCTGAATTCATAAAACGCAAAGCTTGAAGCAATCGCTGGCCTTGGCAAGAACTCTAGTGGCTGTCGAGTATATGCTGTTCAAGATAAACTGAGCACTTTTGAATCTTTGGTTACTTTTTCATTTCGGCCGATTTGCTTTGAAACCTTAGTTACTTTTTCATTTCAGCCGATTGGTATATTCCTACAATTTCTTAGTGTAAATATACCAACGTATAGTCTGTGTCATGTAAGTGTTCCGTATTTTGACAGTTCACTTCTGAGAAACGTGCCTGTATACAGGTTTGCGGAGACCGTGCTTTTCCAGGAAGCCAGGCAGGTTTAAAACTCCAAACAATGGAACTGTCGGACACAGTTCTCAGAAGACAAATGTCAAAATACGGACTAGTTACATGAAACAGTCTATAGCTAATAAACCCAGTATTTAGATTTCACATCAATCAAAAGTTAAAGTATCAGACTACAGTAAAACATAGCCTATTTTTTATTATTATTTTTGACAAGACGTTGATAAGGAGTGCTCACATTATCGTGAATAGACTGTAAACGTTTATTTATTTATTTTTCCGTCAGAAGGCCCTGCGTTAAAATTTTAACCGCATTAGAGGTAATTTATATTCTCGTAACTTCGTACAGTTAAAACGACTGTTTCCGACAACATAGTAGCGTATATTTAGTTGCCTTAGGGATTGAAGAGACTGTATCTGGGTGGCTGTAATGCTTTCACGGCAGTCGTCTATCATAATGTCGGGCTCTGCCAACGTGCACGTCTTGGGTCGGAGTGACTGATGTTGCTTAATTGCGCGCTCATTTAATTTTCGTTTTTTTTTTATCGCTCGTTGGCGATGGTTTCTGGACGACTTCTGCAGGTAACCGTCCGTAATCTTCGGTCTCAGAAGAGCCGATTCTAGCACATGATACTTGAGTAGAAACAGCTGATTGGTGTATCATGTGTGGTTCGCGTTAAAGTAAGCACGTTTGAAGACCGCGTTGTTTTCAGTAAATAGATGAATATGCCATTAATTTTCGTAGTCATGTTTAATTTAAACCTCCAATTGCTCCAATTGTAATTGATAGTTTTGCTATAATTGTAATAGTATTAATTTTAATAATAATTTATATTATTAATGGTTAGAGCCCACGATTTTTGGTGAAAAGAATTCTGCAACAATTTGTTCCAATGCCTTATGTGCACGTATGCAGCTCTGCTTCGTGGTCAGTGATTGGTTGTTTTAAATTCTCGGCATCTCGGGGTTTTACCCGCAAATCTCAGACGTGTGGTGTCGCAGTAACCTTGTTCCTGTTGGCACAAGTCAAATGAGCCACGTCTGTGCAACTATACATTCTGCCAATAATCAAGAAGCAGACCTGCAGATGTGCACGTAAGACATTGAAACAAACTGATGCAGAATTCTTTTCACCAAAAATCGTGGACTCTAGTAATGGTGTAATTTTTTGTCATGTTATTAAAATTAAACAATTAACTCAGTTAATACCTTCTGTTCACTTTTGGGTTCTCTACAACGTATACACTGCGTTTGTTAACTTATGGTTGGAGTTGATGATTAGGGACATGAATGTTTCGCGTGTTCAATTACCTGCAGGCTAGAGTTCATTGTACTATGTATGATCTAGCTCCGTCTATTCGTTCGTTGTCTGCTGTTCCACTGAGTAGCGACTAGTGGACTAATGGTTGGGGCTTGAGTATACATACGATAGTTGATTCTAACATTCAGGTCATTGAATTCGCGAAATTTTCCTGTCCCTAATGATGATTAGAGATGACTGTTTTTCGCGGGAAAACTTGACTGACGTCTGCGTTTCAGCTTGCCAGAAGATTTATTAGCTTTCACTTGTACGTACACATGTTAACCTATTTGACTGAGTCAGTAAGAATCCCGCTATTGTAATATTTGATGGCTGTAATTGGTCTGCAGACAGCTACGTTTTGTAACACCTCCCCCCCCCTTCCCGTACCAAGTGACACATTATCCCCATTGAAACTGGCTGGGAGACCGTTGTGTCTCTCCGGTTTAGCTGCCGGCCTACTTTCGTCACGATCGCCCAAAGAAATCGTTAGTCATTAATTTTTCGGAGGGAAGGAGCATGACGTTTTATATAAAAATGATAGTGCGTGGTAGATAAATTAACGCTGAAAACAGCAGTTTTTTTCTACGCTTTTTTCGAAGCCAACATGGATAAAATACTCAACGACAATCCTAGAAAATGGTATTTGCCAACTTTATGGGTAAATGTTTATCCAGAATTACTAATTCGTTACGCGTGATCTCTTGCGCCGCAGTTAAATGCACGAGGTTCCGGCGTCAGAGATTGTGCCTCAGAAGTTCGCAACACTGGAAACAGTTTAGTTTAAAACGTTGGCTAAAACTATTGTCTAGGATTGATATTGTTTAATTTTTGCACATTGGCTTCAATAAACCTTCAGTTATAGATTAATGCTTTTAGCGTTGAATTGTGTACCACGCCGTCTTAGATCACTTCATGACTTTGTAACGAAAACAAAATTGTAGTTAATGGATAGAGAGCCTATCGAGTAAGAATATTTCATGAAACATCCCTCGATGCCTAAAATCGGCCAGTAATGAGTCTGCATCCTGGGTGATATACCGTGTATAGGCGGTTCGGAATAAAGTGAGCACTCGAAAAAGCCCTGCTTAAGATCTATTTCCAGCCAATTCGTATCTTTCCGCGCGTAACGGCTAACGACGGGAAAAGTCTAACCTCCTGGGACACGTCACTTTATGTTTGCGCGTGTAAGATAAATTTTTCAGTCGATAGGTACATATATAGTTTGATAAAAATAAGTTTATTAATTATATAAAATACAATTATATCGCTGTCGGTTGAATTTGTTTCAGTATTGTTGTATTTAAGTATGAATAAACACGGAACTATGTTGTGTTATTTCGTTGCCAACCATACAAGCAGTAAGGTAACTATAGTTCATGTTGAATTATATGCAATAACGGCTAGTGGTATTTTTCAAAGGTCACATTTTTAGTGTTCACTTTATTCCGAACGGCCTATACCCGTATTGGTAGGGGCCGGAAAATTTTGCGGATTCAGTGACTTGCATGTTAGACTGCACTGTCGTGTGCATATTCAGGCCCCGACTATTTGTCCATTAGGTGCTACTCAGTGGAACAGCAGACAACGAATAGACGGTGCTTGAATATGTATGTCTAGCATGCGGGTCATTGAATCCACAAACATTTTTCCGGCCCCTTCTTTAACAGGCACACCCAGGGGGCTGGTTTTAAGAGTACGGCCCCCTTCTAACATTAAGATTTTTTTGCATGTACAACATTTTGCGTTTTATTCTATCCAAACTGTTATGATCTTTGAAAGAACTGTGCAATGGGAGTGCATGACTGGATTTATTTACTTGGACATACTCCATTGCGAAATATATGACTGTCAAAAGGAAACTAAAAATAATACAAGAAAACATAAATAAGCAGAGTATGCTTTAGTCATCAGAATACATACACAACATGAAATTCCAGAACTGGAATCTGGCCAGATAAAAACAAGGAACAAACAGAAAATAAAAGAAATAACAAGAATATAAAAATAGCTAAGTTGACATGCGACACAACGATGATTCGTTGTGTTGTTTGTTGTATTTCTGTTGGTGTGTTTTTGTCTCGCCTCATCGTTGTGTCGCATGTCAACTTAGCTATTTTTATATTCTTGTTATTTCTTTTCTTTTCTGTTTGTTCCTTGTTTTTATCTGACCAGATTCCAGTTCTGGAATTTCATGTTGTGTATGCATACTGATGACTAAAGCATACTCTGCTTATTTATGTTTTCTTGTATTATTTTTAGTTTCCTTTTGACAGTCATTTATTTCGCAATGGAGTACGTCCAAGTAAATAAATCCAATCTTAACTGTTACATGAAAACCAAATTAATAATATAATTACTAGATTTAAACGTTTTACTGTCTCAGCATTCAAATACGGATACTGCCTTCACAAATACAGTTCAAAATCCCCTCTGAATACAGTTTCTGATTACAACCAGACCTCCTCATATGATGATTATTTATTTTCTAGATTCTTTGCTCTGTTTGCCCAATGAATGTGTGATAATAGCTCAATTTCATCCGACTACTTTTAAATAATTCCATGTGTATTTTATTTCATGATACATTACAGACTCTTGATTTTTGTCGCTCCCTGAGCCGTCGTGTGTTTCGCCTCTGTGCTTTCGTGCTCTTCTTCGCGAGACATTACGCGAGAGCCATTCTCTAGGTTCTGCGGCACTGCAATTCGCGGTAATGAACAATCTCGTAACCCAGCCGGCCCGACCTTCGTCGAAATGCGGCCCCCTTTCCCCTCCGTCCAACTCTTCTTCGCATTACTCGCGAAGAGCCTGCTCGCGTAAAAGACCTTGCCATTTTTGTGGGTCTGTTAACCACGGTGATTGTCAACGGGCACGAAGAATCCTTCGCTTCCAGATGAAGTCATTCCCTGTGCGGTGTGCATCTCGTGTTACCGTGCAATTTATTAACAACAGTAATGATAGTAATAAACTTGTCAGGCGCAGTTCAATGGTACAATCATAAATTGTTCTGGTAGTGTAAATAATTTAGATGTTGTGATAGATGAATCTTTATCTTCGGCCGCACATACAACTTATGTCTGTAAATAACGTACACAACTTTACACTCACTAATTTGCCTTCTCTTACTCTTTACAATAGTGTTTCTTTCTTTTTGTTTGTTTTTCATTTACGCAAGTAATGTTGTAGTTTGATTGGACTCCCAATTCGGAGTTTCTTGATAAAATAAATCATTGTTTTCATTAATTACACGAGTTCTTTTCTTTACGATCAACTGTCTTGTTGTCTTTGTGGGTTGTATGTTTAATGTTTTTACAGGTTTCAGCAACAAATAATTAACAATGGTTAGAGTCACGATTTTGTCGCGAAAAGATTTTTGCAACATTTTGTTTCAGAGTCTCGCGTGCACCTCGGCATCTCTGCTTCACGGCTATTGGCAGCGTGTCTTTGCTCAGACACGTCCCTCATTTGACTGCACCAATAACAATGAGGCTATTGTGACGCAATACGCATTTGATTTGTCAGTAGAACATCAAGACAAGTGTCAGTTAAAACGTCCAATGACTGACCATGAAACAGAGTTGCGGATGTCAACATAAGGCATTGAAACCAAATGGTGCAAAAATCTTTTCACCATAAAATCGTGGCTCTAAGGTGTATGTTAATACACCCATTGATTCTTACTATCGAGTCCCATTGCAACAAACGTTCATAACATCTCAAGTCACATAGTGTTTATCTGTCTATTATATTAACGGAGCTAGAATTATAATAATGAAATTAAAATAAACTTTATTTCTAAAAATTAATACATTTAAGTTGGCAGTTCGTGTACCCCATTAATTAATTTAATAAGTAACCTGTATTTTTTCTGTTTTTTATTTCCTTTTAGTCTGCGAGTATCTAGCTAGTTGCAAGTGACCCGTTGGTGAATCAGGTACAGACTTGCTAGAGTTCGACAGCTTCCTTGTGCTTCATCTTGTAGGCTTGTAGAAGGCGCGCCCTCCTCGTCTCGTAGGCAGAATATTCATGTGGCGTACCGGCTCGTGTCGCATTGTTCTAAGTACGGCGGGCATCAGGAGTGGATGGGAGGGCGACGGAGTACTGTAGGGCTTGGCCAGGGCTCGCACAGAGTCTTGTAATTACGCCGGCCGTCCACACGTTGTGTTCCCACGGTCGGTTTTTTTTGTCCGGCTCCATTTCTTCTCGAATGCCCCGCGGTGGCTAGAAGGTCCCGCCTGCCTGAGGCTGTCTAGGACCGCACTGGGCCATAAGGTTGACTGTCGCTTGCTCAACACTTGCCTCGTCGTCTTTACTCGCAAGATGTTCTGCTTGCGTGCATTCTCCCCGTCGGTGACTCGTCGCGCGACCTTATATTTTTACGGCACGCCAATAAAGATAAAATTATGATGAGTTCCTAATAACAGCTCTGGAGTGTCTACATGGAAAATTGAACTTTTGAAACTTATCTTAAGGCACGTAACTCTTCGTAACGTTGAATGTTAGTGGCAGCATATGGAGCACAGCGCCTAACTGTACAATTTACACTCGTGATTGTAAAGTCATTAACACAATTTAAAAAAATATATACATTCTACTGATGAGTTTTGCGTAACCCTTTTACGGTGCAGGTTAGTTAAAACATCTTATTTTTATTTATTTATTTTATTATTTGTTTACCCACGTACAGTTCAGCCAAAGGTCGGTTTGCAACAAGTACGTGAATCACTACAATCCATTTTGCATCAATAAATAAGTTGAAGCGTAGAAAAAAAATTTAGGCCTAGCACATTAATGAGATGTCAATTAACTAGTACAGTTTACGTGAACAGTAATATGATCGTACGTATATTTTAAAACTATTGCAACATAACACTTTTCAAAGTTTAAATACACAAAGGTAAATAAAATCAACTATGGCATTACAGTGGACTTGAATTTTGCTTCTTTGGATAGTATTTTATTCTGTTGGTCTGGGTCATTCCACATTGCAGCTGCTAAATACGTAAACGATTTTCTTAACCTGTGTTGAAATTTGTATTTGTAGTACGGTATATGTTGCTGCCTCATGTGCTATGCCTGTTCGGTATGTTTTTCACATCATGTGGTAGTGTACAGGCACAGCCAATATTTTTTTGTGAAAAGAATTGCGAACCAAATAGTTTCAGTGCACATCTGCAGCTTTGCTTCATGGTCATTAGCAGTGTGTCTTTGTGTAGAAGCGTCGCCCAAGACGTCGAGAGTTAAAAATATCCTATCACTGACCAGAGCTGAAGATATTTACGTAAGACGTTGAAACAAGTTAATGTAAAATTCTTTTCGCAAAAATTTAGAAGAGGCTCTATTCAAAGCGCTTGCACCTAAAACTGGTTCATTAAGAGCTTTTCCGAGTAATATATTATGAGATTAATGAAAGAAGAGTGCACTGTGTTTTGTAATGTTATAAACAAATTCCCATAATGTATTTAATTTGATGGTAAGTAAATTGATAAAAACGCACCGGGCGATTGTTTCAGATTAACTAATAGTGACATTTTCTAACATTCCGGAAAGGAATATATTCGGCGTATACAGACCAGCGACACACCACCAAAATACGACTAATAATGGTTTACGTCCATGGAAATGCAAGAATAGTTCAAGAGTAACATATAAAATTCAATTAATTAAATTTATAAGGTACTACGATAACAAATGCCAGCATGTCTGTCAGGTTAGTTGGTAGACAAGATAGGGGCTGAGTTGCAAAAGTGCACAAAGCGCATTGGAACATGTTGGTGCAAAAATCAGGTGTCCTTGCGTATAAATGAGAACAAATTTACGGCAACAGAAAAGCAATAACATTAACGTATAAAATATTTGCCACATTATTCAAGAGCTCCAGTTCATGCCGCCAAGTATTTTTATGCTCTTGCCTCAGCAATTTTGTGGCGAAAAGATTTTTGCCCCACTTTGTTTCAGTGTCTCACGTACACATAGGTAGCTGTGCTTCATGGTTATTGGCAGCGTGTCTTTGTTCAGACACGCCTCTCATTTGACTGCACCAATCAGAATAAGACTATTGTGACTCCGTACGTCTGTAATTTTCCAATGCAAGTGAGAGTAAAATCATTCAATCACAGACGATGTAGCAGAGCTTCACAAACGCTTTGTAACCAAATGTTGCCAACATCTTTTCGCCATAAAATATTGGCTCTATTCATTGAGATAGGAAAATTTTGTGTGTTTACTGTCATGTAGGCTAACCTCGAAAAATGTATATGTACTCGAGTAAACAGCAATCCCAGTGGCGCAGCGTTATGCGTTATAGGTAGGGCCACGATTTTGTCGCGAAAAGATTTTTGCCCCACTTTGTTTCAGTGACTCACGTGCACATCGGCAGTTCTGTTTCAAGGTTATTGGCAGCGTGTCTATGTTCAGACCCGCCTCTCATTTTACTGCACCAATCAGAATAAGATTATTGTGAGTCTGTACGTCCATAATTTGCCAAGGCAAGCGAGAGTAAAATTATCCAATTACGGGCGATGTAGCAGACCTGTAGACGTGCACATGACGCATCGA
>PNEQ01008776.1:0-45236 GCA_003012365.1 Medauroidea extradentata | reverse complement strand
CTTCACTCTTGAGGTCTTCTGTTCGACTCCCGTCGCGCACCTCCTCTTCGTCTGTCAGCCCGCCGCAGCAGTCCTCTTGTATCGCCAACACTGCTCCGCAGGTAGCCGCCTGCCGCCTCACAGTAGACTTTGACGTCACCAAGATGTCTTCACCAGTCTCTCTCCACAGGCGTAGCACCTTCCTCTAGCACTTCCAATACCGAACTCTCTCAAATGTGTCGATTCTGTGCTTTTATACTAGCCCAGACAGTCGGTTATTCCCCGCATTACAGGGGTCTAAAAATAGATATTTCATCATGTTTCGGATGTGCTCGTAGTCACGTCGGCCGCCCTCGAAGGGTTAAGACGCAGTTGGGACAGGTATTTATGACGTAGTTTCGGCGGTTTTCCCACTATGAGCCACCCGGGCTTTGAGTCATCGGCCAGCCCTCAAGGTGTTACGAAACAGCCACCGACCACTGGCCTCCAGGAACATGGCACGCAACAATACCTTACATCTTAAATCACAGCTTGCGTAAAAAAAAGTTAACTTGCCTATTTAATCGACTTGAGGCGCCCGCCTACCAATCATGTGTTCGTGTGCGTTAGACACGACACCAAGGGCGATATTGACTGGTTCATGTGGCACGATATCGCCTCTAACACAAGACACTGCAACGTCGTGCATTGGTATCGTAAGTTACTCAGCTGACACTTTCAGTGGTGACCCCATATTTCTATTGGCGATAGGTTCCATTGCATGCTTCTAGAATGGTTTCATACTAATCCTGTGAGTAGTTTCCCAGGCATAACATTTAAAAAATAGCTGTCTTAAGCCATTTTGAGGGGCTCCGAAATATTTTTTGTTTTAATTGACACGATGCTTTGAAAATACCTTTCCGTCATCGTTTGAAGCGTATTTTCTTTTCATGTGTCGACACAATGAGCACATGTGGAATAGTTTCGTAAAACAAAAGCGTATTTACGAACATACTGTGCCGGCCTCCATAGCGTGATCGATAGCAAACCGACCTACAGTACGAGAGGTCCTGGGTTCGAATCCCAGCACAGGCATGAATGTGTGTGTCGTTAAGGTAGTTTGTAAGTCGTCCCATATTAAGCCTAACGGCATAAAACCTAGGGGGGAGGGGCAATGAACCCTCTAACATAAAATAAAAATTCGAACACACAACTACTCATTTTAAGAACATGGTAGGGCGGCACACTCGAACATAAAACTTGCCATATGCGTGAACGTCGTCTGAAGCTAAGTTTGTTGTGTAGGTTGGTCAGGGTGGGAGGGGGGAAGTGTGACAGGAAAGTTTCGCTCCGATGGTGTGTGGGTGTGTGGTGGGTCCGTCGGTCGTCCCGAAATGCTGAGGAGGGTTGTTAAGGGGTCGGCTTGGTTGAGGGGGAAGGGGGCAGATCGATGCCCGGAGAAGTAGCGGCGCCTCAATATTTCAGTGGCTCGGCGGCGCGGATGATAGAAGGTAGGAGGGGGGTGTCTCTTTGGCTCTCGCCCGCCCCCTACCCCCTTCTTACCCACCCCCCTTCGCCCGCAGCGCTTCAATAATGCAGCCGTGGCCCGTGGGAAATGCAGCGACCCGCATGGGGTGTCCGGCAATCCGGCCGCTGACACGCGATGGCGAACGACCTTCCCCCCTCTTCGCACTCCTATCCTGTTTTTCCACTTGGCTGCTTCTGCTGTTGTGCTTTTGTAAATCGACGCTGTACCGCCGTACATAATTCAGTGTTATAAGCGTCAGTTAAAAATTGAAGATTTCTCCAAGCCAATTTGCAAAAAATAAAATCAAACTTTAGACAGTGGGTTTTACCAACTTTTCGAGCAAAAATTTGTCTAGAGTAACGTATTTTTGATAAGCAATCGCTGGTGTCGAAATCTTGTACATTTAATGGCGGCACAACAGATGACTCCTAACAAACGCATCATTCTACGTAAATATTTCTCGTAGAGTTAGTATCGTTATCTGGGGCTGTTGTTTTGTAGTTTTTCCTTCCTGCCTTTTGAAAACGTGTAGATTTAAAATGTGGTTTTTAGAGTTTATTTATATAACACACACACTTGAAAAGGATGTGTGGTGCATTAGCTAACCACACTAAAATAAATAAATGATAATAAGTTGATTGAAATAAGTAGGACTTTGAAAGTTGATATAGTATATAAAAACTGAAAAAATAAAATAAAAATGAAGCAATTATAGAAAACTGTTTGTGCCAACTTTGTGAGGAAACATGTTGCTAGCGTGTGACGCCGTGATTTTGTAAATTACGGAACTTCGATTTTGTGGGAAGAGATTGTTCTAGATTGCGTCACACTGGCAAAATATTTGTTTTAAAAATGGCAGAAACTGGTTTCTAGTGTTTTTTTTATTTCACGTATTCCAACCACGCTCTCTAATGTTTTATCGTTTCGGAGCTTCATGCGTCTCAGGCTAGGGAACATTGGTGTATAACTGTTTATAGGCGAAAAATGTTCCTATCCCTATACGGTAGAGACGTAGAAATTTCCGCGAATTTTTAATTTTTTTTAAGGTTATATTTCAAACACCTGTACGTAAGAGTTACTTCTGCGATTGGGTAATTTTTACTGAAACTCGTCCTTGAGAACATTGAACCAATATCAGACCTGCATGCAAACATTCACAGACTCCCGCGATACCTGTCACATGTACAACTGGCCACTCACTGGAGCAACAGCCAATGGACAAGTAGCTGATGAAGGAGTGTTTACACAGGACTGTGGAGTCCAGCCTGCTAGTCTTTGAACACGCGAAATATCCGTGTGTCACGCAGCTAGCTCGTCATTTGCCGCATTACGTTGTGTCAGACGGCGCATCGGTGGTTCACGAATCCTGGTCCCCGGCAGGGCCGTTAACGGACATGTCAGGTTTCCTTCCACTTTTACTTACCTCTTCTGTTTACTCCTCATTTACTTATAAATCCATTTGTGGCTTTTCATTTATATCGCGACGTAAGGCTCGGTTTCCGTCGCCGTGTAGAATTGTATTATTTTTCGGTATTTTGGAATTCTGAAAAGAGAAACGTTTAATCGGCGACTACACCGAAAATTCTATTCGCTTTAACGCTAAAGTAGAAACACGAAAATTGAGCTAGTAATGTAAAGTCAGATCGCAATGAATCGAGCAAATATTGAATATAAAAAAAATTGCCGCACAGGTTGAGTCGTAATTATATGTTTACAGCTAAATCACAATGTCTGTACTGTTGCGCAAGGAAAATATAATTTCCTGTGTAATCGCATATTTAACATTTTTCTTATTGAAACTTTTGAAAAAGTGAGAAATAATAAAATTCAATATGGAGACTGAAACCGAGCCTTAATGTGGGAAAATGAAACAGTTTTTACTTGAAATATAATTTACGTTGTAGTAATATAGGAGGATACTATTTATGCAAGTATTATAACCATGATGATATTATTTATGTAAGTATTACAACCATGACTAAAAGTTCGTGTCGTAGTATACAGTTCACGATTGCAGTGAAACACAACATTTTTTTATTTAATATCTATACTTATTAGTTTTTTGTAAATTTCAGATTACGGCCTTGTTAAAAAAACTTTAGAGTTAATATATTAACATGACATGTTATTAGTTTTCTATTTGCTGTGGGCGTCTGGGGTTCCATTTTAGTCGGGGCCCGAGACTCCCCCCCCCCCCCGCCCCTTAAACTATCTAAGTTCCTGGCACGTGCGCTGAGACTCAATTTCAGCATTTGTCCAATAGGAATCGCGATTTCCTCAGCTGTAGCTATACCGCTATACCGTGGTCTAGACATACAGTTGTCGAACTGTCTGTAGTTTCAAGCGTTGTAACTAACTTCTCCGTAGTACTTGTAGTAGATATCTACATTATTTCTGAAGCTTTGTAACATTTTTACAATGAATATTGTAATTAGTAGCCTTCCGGAGATTTTTTCCCCTTGCGGGTGACTGTATAAAAGGCGTTCAAGAAATGCCAACTTATGAAAACGTACGAAGCATTTTCCGCTGCATAAAATATGATATAATATAATTATTTAATGCAGCTTGACTGAGGATTTTTATTGATGCAGAATGGCGGGTGACGACGCCACGTACGGATAATAATATTTTCCCCGTCCACGTAAATCGAGCCAATGACCCAGCTTTCGCAAGGAATGTACGTCGCCATTGAAAAGCTCTCGGTAGTGACGTAGCAAATTACGGGTATTTTTTGGTCGCGTTGTCGGCGGCTCGTGCTACTACTCTTCCCCCCCCCCCTCGTAAAGTTATTGGAGTACGCATTCATTTACCGGAAATTCAATTACGAAAAAAAACGAGAGAAAAAACGGGGTGGGAAGTGTGAAGTGATGGGGGAAAAATGTGATGAATACGTATCAGATGTTTTTTTTTTTTTTAAACCCCTGGCGACAATGACAGCTTTCCACCCTCCCGTGTCGCATTTTCCATATAAACCCATAGCTCACAGGGCATGAGAGTAGTTCTAAAGCTGTCGCGGAGTTTTTTTTTTCCTCTCGTGTTCCGAGGCTTGGCCGATGGGAGTGGAGGCCGCAGATACTTGGCGTGTGGTCCCGGGCGCAGGTTGGCCCTGCTGAGGGAAGGAGGGAGGGGAGGGGGCGGCGTATGACGAGTCCAGGGGCTGGTTTATTGATTATAGGTAATGTGAGCGATGACTGGCTGCACGTGTGTGAGTGCGGGTCGAGGTAGTCGAACCCTGTACCCCCGCGCCCCCCGGCTGTGCCAGTTTGGCGGGGGCGAGGGATATTATTGAGGGGTCTGTGGGTTGGGGTTCTGGGGGGAGGGGAGCAGAGAACACACAGAGTGAGCCCTCTCCCTCCAGAACCACCCCCGCCAGCGAACCCCCATTTCCCGTCCACCCTCGCGCCGGGGCGTCGGCCCGACGGCGTGTTTGGCCGGGGGTGGGGTGGGCGCGGTGACGTCATCCCACCCCGTGGGTCAGGGGGGAGGACGAGCCGGGGCCTCCCCTGGACTGGGGATCGCGACAGGGCGGGGCCGTCGGACCGCGGGTGTACACCTCGCTCCGAAAAAAAAATTATTACACGCAGTCCTGCGACACGCGAGGACCTCCCGTAGAAACTCGTTCAGCCGCTGGTATACTCTGGTTCGTAATACTTTTGTAAATTTTGGCATTTCTTCGGGCGCCCACTTACTGTTAATATTAAGTAATTTCGTTGATAATGCATGTGCAAGACAATGTTTTCTGTACATGCGGTGGATTGGACATTTCAAATTCGTTTTAGAACAAAACATTTAGATTTACGCACATGCAAAAAGTAGCGCCCGTCTCGGTTGTCAGAATGTACTGAAGTTGCGTGTGGGACCGTGGTTGGCGCACTCGACTCCCACCAATGCGACACTGGTTCGAGTCCCGGCGAGGTCGTACCGGACAATGCCGTTGATCGGCGGGTTTTAGTCGAAAATCTCCGGTTTTCCTCGCCTTTGTTCCCGGCGTTGCTGCATACTCACGGCTTGTCACACACGTCGATATTAAGCGCTTACTAGAATCTCTTCACTTCACAGAGTTTGTATGGCACAGAGTATACAGAATGTTGTCAAATTGCATGCCAATGTTTTGGGGAAAGAAGCCTTACACCCAGAGGAACAGAACCGGTTTATGAGTAATGACATAGCGGAGTGTATAACGTACAGGACAATGTCGTTGGTCAGCGGTTTTCTCGATGATCTCCCGTTTTCCGGTGCTTCTTCGCTGTAGGTCTGCATTCCATGTCGTCCTTTGGGGCGCCCAGTAGGAAATTCTGCACCCAGTGTGCGATAACCTGTCCCTAGGATATCTCCTTGTGCGATATTATTATTATTATTATTATTATTATTATTATTATTCTGTTGGCGTGGTTTTATAAGTCTCTCACAGTAAAATGCATTTTGCTAGTGAACTAAATACTTGCAGTATTTCCAAATCACAAAAAATAAGCAAAATACCAGTAATTCCAACACAACTTGTGCTACTCAACCCACCTCAATCACGCTTCTTCGTCATGCACGCACGCATCATATGCAACCCGGATCACCTTGGCGGTAAGTGAGCGGTATGATCACTCCGGCGTTACGACCGCATCTGACCAATGTTATGAAGTATTTAGGCAAATGTTATTTTGAGGCATAAAAAGATGCTCTTCGTTTCAGGATCATCAATAATTGTTATAAAAAACTAAGTCGTCTGTGAAATGTTATTTTTCTTTCATCATTTCAATGTTAATAATGTTATGATAGGGTAACGGAAAATTGAACACAAGGGGTGATTGAATCGTAGGCAACCACACGTCGTTAGGATCTCTGTATATCCACTAGGTCGCTGTTATTGCTGGAACGCCGGCGGATCTAAACTTCAGTAGGTCGTGTTGCTTGATAACCTTTGCTTGACGGGAATAGTTCGGCGACCACGGTCTCGTGAGCGATGTCAGCCTAGTGGACGAATAGCAAAGGACGATCGATTTTCGTCACGGTCGGGTCCCCGGATTTACGCATGTGAGAGTCGTGCCGGATGATGCCGTTGGTCGACGGGTTTTATCGGGGATCTCGTGTTTCCCCCGCTTTTTCATTCCGGCACTGCTCTATACTCACCTCATGTCACCACTCACCAGCGCTAAGGACTCACTCTCACTCAATCATTCATTCACAAGTATTCATGCATCTATCAGCTGACGTTTTGAAATTCTCAGAAAACTGCATAGGTAACTATAAATACAGTTTATTCCCGCATATGTAGTAACTAAAATGGAAAAGAAAATGCAATCAATACGCGTGTTAGTACTATACTTTATATACAACATTTTACACGGAACTACGTTGGTCAATTTGTCGCCGTCTTTACGAATAGACAATGCTTTTGTTATAATATATGTAACAATAAGACGTTTTATTTTAAAAGTGGAATACATTTTATAAATACTCTGTTAATTGAGAATGATCCATGTTTAATTTTACCGCAGTCGTGTCTGGACATGTCACATTTGCACGGTTAGTATATTTCAAAATTTCGTTTTTTATTTTGATGAGAAAGTGGATTTTGCACTACGCAAATTATTGTGGATGTTGTAGTTAAAATACGAGTATTTTCGCTGTAGGAATAACAACATTCTGTGAATGCATTTTATAATTTACTTCTGGAAGCATTGCACTTTGTCGCACGAGGAAGGCACTGTAAGACTGTTAAATCCTGGACGTGTTAGATTTGTTTACGTTCCTGGGCGACTTTTTATGTTAGAGTAATTAAAAACCTGTCCTGGTAAGTATCATAACCTGTTCCACTGCGCATACGCACGAGAAACACGGATACAAGTAAGTACCAACTCAAGAACGACACGAAGGCCTTGGTTGGAATTATTTCTTGTACCAAATTTTGAAATAAATAACGTAGGGGGATGTCAGAAGCCCGTAATTTGGGTTCTGCAACACCATTCTGCGGCGTGAGCATCGGCGCCTTGAAAAAGTCGTTGGCCTGATTAACGCACGTCAGTAGCCGGCAGCGCCGAAGATTGCAGGTCTGGTTTTTAAACTCCGTGTCGTTAAAAGGCAGTCAAGTTTTTTTAGTGGGTCGGCATTAAAGAGCCGGGAAAAGCCGTGGGGGAGGGGGAGAGGAGGAGTGCCGTAAACTCGTAAAGGTTGTTGCGGTAGGCCAAGGTCCTGGGGAACATAGACGTTTTTAAAGATCGTAAAAGGAGTCTGGTGAAACAGCGAAATGTGACCTTGGTGCGTGCGTGGCGAAGAAGGGTGGTAGCGATGGGTTGACACTGAAGAATGTGGGTATCGCCCCAAACCACTCGGAAAAACATTTGACCGAAACTTCGTTTGATTTCATCGGAACTCATCAACCATGTAACAAAAAGTTAGAAGGTAATGGGAAATGTGGCAAGAGGAAAAGGACGTAAACAGCTACACTCAAACAAGTTGTACCCCTCCCAGACTTTCTCTCTTTTTTTTCCTCTCATCTACCTTTCTCCCTCGCCGCAGCTAATAATAGGGTTCGGTGGTCCTGGGTGACGGGTGTGGGGGTGGCCCAGTAACTTTTTATATGACCCTAGCCCCTCTATTTTTTTTTAAACAGGGAAAGAGTGGCCGGACGTAGGAGTGGGGTAGACAAACTGCGTAGACCCCTACACCCCTCCAATACCTTCTCCCACCCCTCTCGCCCACAATCCAGTTCCTGTTCAGCTAGGTGTGCTGGAGTTGTGATAAAAGTAGTGAGGGGAGAAGAGGAAGGCACTCGGATTAAACGTTAAAAAACACACGAGAAGCCAGTGGGGATTCCTCCCACACGTCACTTACTTCAAAACCCAAGCGCCTCTGTCGATTTAGTCCTAGGAAAGGAAAAAAAGGACGGGTACGATTCACCCTCTTCTCCTAAAAAACCGCACGCTTTTTTATTCTCTTGTGGTTGAATGGGGCGACGTGTTTGTAGGAAATTAGTTTTCTGCGTTTGCATTTGTCGTGATTGTGGTCCCCTACTTCCTTCTCCCTTCTCCACTTCCTCCGGATGTTTCTGATCTTTTATTTTATGCTTCGTGGAGGTCGCTTGAGAGAACCAACGGCCTGAGAAATGTTCTGCGTGTTGTCTATATTTGGCGTAGTTCTCTTCTGGCAGCGTGAAAAAACAACTTGTACAAGATGTTTGTGTTTCGCATAGTTGTTGGTTGGCTGACGGCCATGTTCTTTAACACAGTTAAACTGCACGCCCGTTAATCCGCTTGTTGTTTTTTCCTCACTTGTACTATACTGTAAATGACCATTCTAACTACACTCTCAAGGTCTGTGTCAAAAAACCCAAGAAAGTAATTTTACATGTTTTGTTAATTATATCGAACTTTCCACAAACAATGGGAGGAATAAATGGTAGTAGCTGCGAAACTTACTGTACAAATCTTCAGACCAGATACTTTTCGTGGCCAACAAAATATTACTTTGTACGTGGCAGTCGATTTTGATTACGAAAATTCGCTTAGACTTTATTTGTATCATATACGGAACGAGGTTGCAGAAAGTATCCTACACCTGGTCAGCTCACTAAAAGGGCATATAATACGCGAAAATACAAAAATCAAACTACACGAGCCTGCAGTATGACAGCACTGGCCAACAGTGGGCCGGAACACTCAATTTTTTTCTGCAAATTACTAGTGGCTTTGTTTTTAATTCCTGGCAATAATGTGCTTCCACAATTCGAGGGAAAATATACCTACCGGCAAACATCCATGATCCCGTCAAGGCCAGCTAAAATGTTTATGAAACACTATTACATTTACTGTGGTAATGTTTATGAAAGGAAACTATTGAGGTGACGCCATTTCAAAACCAAATCAATACCCTCGGTGTATTATTTATTATTATTAATTTATTTTTTTTACAAATTTGTTGGCAACTTTACAGACAGCCAACCAGTTAGTATTGGTGTTAAATTACATGCAACTTCGGACTGAGACGATTTTTCAGGAGTCGGTTTGAAAATCGACCATTTAACCGTGAAGAGACGTGCTCACACGAGTGATCAACACACGAACTACAATGACATTCAACCGGTACACGAACAAGGATGTTAGCGAAACTAGTGTGGGCACACGCTGTCTGCTGTGATACGCAACCCTCCCTCACAAGCGCTAGCGTGTTTATAGGAAGAGGGGGTGTGGTAAAGGGGTTAGTCTCTGCTGTAGGCACCATCCCCTCCACAACACATTTTCCAGGATTGTCTGTGTTGCCGTCTCTACCCCACAGTCGGCACCACACCGGCCTGTACCCCTACAAACTATCCCGGAAGCAAAACAAAGCGTATCCTGTATCGTTGGTTGCCGCTCGAGCCACAAACTTTACTCGCATGATAGGGATCGACGGGGGGTGAGAGGAGAGGCTCCCCTCCCTTCACCATCCATCTGTTCCTCGAATCCCCCGGCAGGCAAAGATGACTACAAATGAGTTGCGCGCACACACAAAAATCCCCCTCCCCCTTGCCTAGGAATAATGTAAAAGGGTTGGAGGGGTGCAAGGAGATAGGAGACGGAAGATAACGCTCGTAGCACAGGAAGGTAAAAAGGTTTCATGTGCGCGGATATAGGTAACCCAGGCGAAGGAGAGGTGGGGGGAGGGTAGGTAGTCGCCCTTATGTACCCAGGTTGGGTGTATATAGACAGGTGAAAGGGTGCTCCGTGTAAGGGCAGACACATATATAAAATTATACACGAGAGTAAGGGCGTTCCACATCAACGACACCCAGTCAAGCGGGAGCCGGAGGTCACGAGAGAATATCACGAGCAACACGCCACAACTCGAAAGATTCTACCATCGCAGTTTGTCTTCGGCACAATTGTCATTTCGCCTGCCAAAATTGTAGGGTGTTATTGTTTTATGGTTATGGAAATGTTGTACTGTCTAACGGCAAACAAATTTTTACCTGAAGATTTTTTTTTTTTTTTTTTTTTTTTTTAGTCAACGATTATTATGAAACTAGGAACTTCAATTGAAATTAGTTGGTTGATTGGGGAACTGTTTAAGACTTACCAAAGTTCTAATAGTCATTAAAAGTCGTCGCACGGAACATGTTTATTCTTCGTACACTTCACCTCAAGTTAATATAGACGCACAAATAATTCTAGTTTTCCCTGTTTTGTTTTAATACATAACATTGCCGGAACGTCGTGTTTTCTCCTATCCTCCGCAACAACACTTTGGAGTTCGCTGTCGTTACATAAACGTATCTTTTGTACTCTGACGTATTTCATTAATACGTAATGTAAATCTCTTAAAATGAATATTTAAAAACGACAAATGTTATTTTTCTTTTTTCCAAAAAGAAAATACGCTGTTTAGTGGACACCTTTTTTTTTTTTTGCAGGTCAGCGAACACTGGGTGCCAACAAACTATTTGGCTGACTCAAACTGACTAATTTGATGAACAGTCAATAAGGTTATATGCTGTAGGTTCTTACATTTTGTCATTGTGTTTCGATACTGCGTCTCAACTCAAGTTAATACGTCGGGGACCATAAAAATATTTTTAATCTTTGTGATTTTTTTTGCTCTATATCTTAACACAACTTAATGGATTATATGTAACTGTGTTTACGTGCATGTGTAAAGCTTATACGGTAACAGTACATACATATATTATATTATAAACCTCAGTATCTGTGTGCAGAAAGACACATAATAGCTGTAAAGGTTAGTGCAATTATGTTAAATTAAAATTGACGTACAACTAGGCAGTGGAGAAATAATCTATGCCATTGTTGAATATTAAAAAAAAAAAAAAAAAAAAAATGATACCAACGTTCGGTAATGAGCCTGTACAACTATTCATGAGAAAAGTCCACGCGATGTGTAAGACTGTTTCAAGGTTACCGGTATTCTATAACAGATGTACCGTACAAGCACTAAACTTTGACCCGTTTGTACTTGCTAGTGAATTGCGGCTGTTGAAAGTAGGGGCGGATCCAGACTGAGAAAATGGCACAGAGATCATGACCCCCCTCAGACAAGAAACTAACATTTGAATTGTATGATAAAGACAAATAATTTGAAAATTGAAATCAGATTATTACAGCTGTGTCTTCGATTGTGATATTGGCAATGTTTTATCGACAATACTTTCACAAAACAAAAGCGCTGCAACCTTTCCCCACATTTTGAATTTGAACATGTCAGACACCCCCCCCCCACACACACACACACTCACCTCTCAAACAAAATAGTTCTATATCCGGCCTTGATTGAACGTCTGTAATATGTTACTGTATCAACTAATATATCGTGTCTTGGCGCCATAATACCCGTAACACACTTTCCAGCTTCGCAGTCCATTAGGACGGTGGGTTACTCAGAGGCGTGTATACAAATATTTGAACACGCCTTCGCCTAGACACCTGTGATGTACTAGTTAATGTATACCCGGCATGGTCAACGTGAGGTAGGAAACTGTCGTTGAAGATGTCGCAAGAAATGCGGGAGCACGCAGCACATACTACATTTTAGCGCATCACTGCACTCAAATTCCTACAGAAGCTAACGATATTTTAAGAGGACTGTGTACCTACACGGGTTTGTGTCTTGTCACGCCTGTTATTTTTTTACGCGAAACTGTTAAACCTTTTACCAATACGTTTGTCTACGAAAACAACGCACACTTTAAACTGTTCTTCAATTATTTAAAAAATGCATTAACACGAAAAAAATATCATTTTTGGACCTCTCAGAATGGATAACAAGAATTATTTTGACTGCTGTCAGTCTTAAATTACTACCCGGAATCGGAAGAGTCGAAACTAAGCCTGCGTGAGCGTTTTCTTACATGCTATTCACAAATAAAGTTGCAGGGTCGCAACTTAAGGGCGTGGTTAACCTCAGTTTTCAACGTCTTTATTTATTTTTATATTTGTACCAGCTATATTATTTTTATTATTTTAGACATAAGTTGTGATAAAATCTCCTCTTAGGAATTTTTTTATCTCATAGTTTTTGCGTAATGAATCGTAAACCTCAACATTTGCATTTTACGGTTTTAAGTACGCCACTAAAACCAACTGACATACCAAACCGACAAAATTCACAGTCTATAACAATGTTGTAGGCCATGATTTTACGTATATAAAGCAACAAATAAAATACTTTTGTATTTAATAAAAATGCTGATTTTTGAAATGAAAATTTAAAAAAAAATCAACATTTTTTTAAATACAAAATTTTTTTTTTGTTTTTATGTATGTCAAATCATAGCCTATAACATTGTTATACACTGTGAATTTTTTCAGTTTGGAATGTCAGTTGGTTTTAGCGGCGTGCATAAAACCGTAAAGTGCAAATTTTGACGTTTACGACTCATTACGCAAAAACTATGAGAGATAAAAAAATTTCCTAAGATGAAGATTTAATCACAATTTAATTATAAAATAAGAAACAAAATATTTGGTACCAATATAAAATTAAAATGACGTTGAAAACTGAGGTGAACCGCGCCCTTAAAGTACCACAGAACAAGTCAACTACGAAAACACTTGCACGACAGTTTATCGCACCGCGTCTAGAGACGGTACAGTTCTCGTCGATCTTGGCATTCTGGCGCTTAGCGGTCCCCACTTTCCGCCCCTCGAACGTCCATAATTACGTCGGGCGGGTACATCTCGTAACCGCCTTGTGATATGCAACCTGTTGTACACGTAAGTACTGCAGCTGCTTACATCTCAGCGTTGGTGGGCCTTGTACAGCTGAATATTTTGTACTACAAGTGGTTCAGAATATAATGAGTACTTTTGAAACCCTACTTACTTTTGTTTCTTTCAGATAATTAAAGTTTCCTCCCACTTTTTAATACAAACAAAGCAATCTACGTAACAATCAATGTTTATAGATTGTAACGAGCTTGAAAGTTATAATCTGAAGTTACAATAAACAATATTTTTTAATCGTTACTGTAGACACAATGGACTTCAAAAATGCTGTCTTTATCGCGAACTATCTGTACGTGATCAGCTTGCTTATATTTGGTGTAGTTTTCTACTTTTCTACTCCCAGATGCAAAGGTTGGTTTTTGACAGAAAAGAAAAAAAACATATTTTGTAACTTCGGAGAAAAATGGCGGGTGATAAAGAAAATGTGAAAGCACAACAGTTAAAGCTATACAAAGAAAACTTTTCTACAGCCTACTTCAACAATAAGTTACTAACAAATGAACGTCCAAGTATTCCTCTTACCTGTTTGACAACCATAGCCCTGAAGAAGGGCCCCAAAAACAAGCTTAGCTTCATATACTTGTACGTGTATTCTGCCTTTAAAGTTGGTGTCAAGCCCCTCCCCCCAGTAGACTCTTATAATATGGCTTATTACAGACATCATCCATGGACATGTGACTTTTATCACAACTAAGACGTCTAGTTTTATAGGCCGTTGAAATATATAGTCATTACAGGACCATACTGTTATAAGTTAATTTTTTTAACTTTAAAAGTTTTGTTAGTTGTTAAACAAGCGTATTTAATTATATTTGACGTCGTAAACTTATAAACATCAAATTATAGTAACATTTTTAATTTCTCGAAAATGGTAAAAATCACATTGCATTGTCAGAATAATTGATGGCGAAGGTCTACACCTTCAGTTGCCTCAGCGAATGATTTTATTACTCCACTGTTCTCCTCCAGAGCACCAGGATTTTTACTGGCATCACTTCCGAAGGGCGAAGCATGGCGGAAAATTGCTTTGTCGGCAGGAATGACGTTTGTCCGTCTAGTTGCTGGCTCCCGTTACCGCATCGCGCCATAATCCATAAAGAGGGGCCGCGGGATGGGGGTTGGAAGGGAGGGAGGAAGGTTACGAGTGGGCAGTCCCCACCCACACAGTACTAACTCGTCCCCACTCCCCAGTCGCGTTCTACCCATCGCGCAGGGAAAGGGGGGCCTTAGCCCGGGCTTTGTTCCCAACATGCACCTGTTTCCACGGCAACATGCCTCCTACCCTCCCCCTCCCTTCCCATCGTCATTCGCGGCGGCCCAGGGCAGGTGTATTAGCCCCGCCACCCCCCTTCCCCTTGCCTACCCATACCGGCCCTGCTCTCTGTATACAATATTTGGCCCTCCCTCACTCCTCCGTCCATGCTACTCGCACATCCACGTCCTCACTCGGAAACGCAGATGGTCGTGGTGAAGCGAACAATCGCGCGCACTAGGGCCCGGCGAGGGGGAGTTTAGGTTCGATTCGTTCCTACGCTGCAGATGGGGGGTTGACGTCCCCCCTATGCCGTGTGGGAGCAATCCTGCCTCGAGTGCAGATGAACAGCGCTGCCCATGTCAGACAGGGAAAATTCGCAGGTTTACTGACCTGTAGAGAGCCTCCAGGAATAGATCTGAATTCAAGCTGACAACTGCCCTTTGGCAGCTCGCTGACACAGTAATGCCAACATTTAGGCCAGCGCCCGCCGAAACAATCGCCGCGGTTAGTTATTTCATTATTTTCTCAGCGCCCTCCAGTAATTGCCAAATATACCAAGGTCCATTGGTGAAACGAACGTACAGAATTTTTGATTTTGCTCAAAAGAAAACCTGGTCCTTATTTATAACTGTACACCTATTCCCGCGCTGGAAAATAAATAAAGGTACTTTGTACTATGAAGTGATGCTTTGTGCGAAGCGTACGTAGACATTATTGGTCTAGAATTCAGTACGTACGAGAACGTGGATTATTTTAACAGTAAACGATGATGAGCACTGCCTATTGCGTAGGCCAGTAGAATAGTACTACTTGCTTAAGTCGTACTGCCGCCCGTTTTTTTTTTCACCAAGAAATCAGCCTTGCTCCGAAAATGGCGTAGCTGACATTTTTTTCTAGTTAAGCAGTAAGCATGCGAGGTATTGAACCAAGCTGGTGCGAAAATCTTTTCCCGAAACTCTGGTGTCTCTAAACATTGTTTGTAAGGACCTGGGGGCTGATTAAATATCGCCACCTGCTATTTGCACCGACGCAGCGCAACGCAAGTGTAAAGTAAGTTAAATGCTTCTTCTATGGCATTACGTGAGTATATAATTCCAATGCTGCGCAAGCAGAAGCAACGCTGGTGCAAATTTTGCGTTGCACCCATAAAAGGCGATATTTAATCGGCCCCCTGGAAATGTTCGCGAGTTCAACGACCAGCCGGCTGGCTTCCGCAATCCTATGTAGCCTACTTTGTCCTCAGCTACTTGAACATTGGCTGTTGCTCCAGCGAGTGGCAAGTTGTACATGTGACAAGATAGCGCGGGAGTCTGTGAGTGTTTTCATGCTGGGTTGCTATTGGTTCATAGTCTTCACATGGAGGAGTTCAGTGAATTATGCCCCAATCGTGGGAGTAACTAATACTTACAGGAGTTTGAAATATAACTTTTCGAAAAAATGTAACATCAGTTTAATTTCCGCGTCTCTAATTGTTCTGTCAACCCTCAGAACTTTTTGTTTGTTTATTTTTTGAGCTTTGAATTTTTTTAGAACAATATGTAGCTTTAAGATGTCGAGAATATCTTCTGCTGTATGCTTCTTCGTCGGCCAGCGCCGTCGTGCGCGGTGCTTTACGCCCTTTTAGACCCGACCCCGGCTCACGTGGGCTCGTCCCGGCTCCATGCTTCCGCCAAATCTGTTTGGCCTCATCGATCTGGATCAACCCCTCTCCGGAGGATGTTAAGAGGGAGCGGGGGTCCGGAGGAAGCAAGCGACCGGAATTTCGTCAAACAGCAGATGAATACCGACAACTACCTCCCTCCTTCCCTCTCGGAGTGGGCGTTATTCGCTCCACACTACCTCTGCTCTCAGTCCTTTCTACCTTCTCTCTCACACACAGTACAACTTGGAGCTCCGGATGGACTGAGGGATCTCCACTGTGTAGTGCGGGTATGGCTCAGTAAGGCCGGGTGATTTTTCGTGGGATGATATGCCTGGTGTTGGCGAGAGTGGTCATGTTTCAAGGGAAGTGGTATTAAACCCCGACTGCTGTAACTGGTACACGTCTGTGCATGCGAGTCCCCTCCTAGCCAAGACTGTAGCTCGTCGCTGACAGGTCTGAAGCAGAGTGACCACAGAACGGCCTGGCTGAGTACGCGAAGAACTAAAAACATTAGTAGTCGGGCTCGAGTAACACCACATACACTAGTAGCTGATGTTTGTGAAACAGATTGTTATATTGTCTGACAAGCCGGACAACGAGAGAGGTTCCGGTTGCAACTAAGCCAGTGTTGGGAAACCACGGAAGACAGCAACTCACATCCCCCCTTCCCTCGCAGTGCAGCAATAATGAGGACAAGCACGCTAATATAACGTCTTGTTACCAAGTAGACCAGGTCTGTCGTCCGCCAGCACTCATCCGATCAACAACAGTCCAGCTCTTCTCCGGGGCTCGTGGGTCGAGTCCCGGCGGGGGTGTACTCGTTCGTCGATGCCGTCTACCTCATCAATCCAGCTTTCTGTATGGTCGTCAGATCTAATTATGTGGCACCAACCCTCGGCTTAATATAATATTTTAACAATCAGTAATATTGTGCTCCCCTCCTAAATTCATATAATACAAAAAACGGTTACAAGATTATAGCAGGGCCAGACCTCAGCGCGCATATCTTCCCCGTCTTGCGTCGCTTACCCCGCTTCTCCGCGCTCAGACATGCACAGATATCTGCCGGTTACTGTACACACCATGAGCACATGGTAGAGAAAGGAACCATTAGCAAGTTCAATAACCTGGATGTTAGAATCCACTGTCGTTTGCACACTCAAGACCCGTCCATCCATTGCTCCAATGAGTACAGGGTGGCCACCCACCTGGAAAAGCTGGAATTATTAGGAAAATTGTGGTCACCTGGAAATATCAGGGAAATGTCAGGGAATTTTTGGTTCATCTGAGACATTTCAGGGAATTTTCTTGCCTCGTTCATTTTGAGCTACCACAAAAGTCACAGGAAGGAACATAATGTCATTTTGAGAGCATTGTAACATTTTTATTGAAAAAATTACCCCTAAGTAGGTGTGATTATACTCCTTTGTGGAGTTCGTAGTTATTTCTGATGAATGTTTTGTCAAGTTCACTGACAGTAGTGTCAAAAAGGACTTAAAATATTTATCTTGATTGGAAAATATGTTGAATGAAATGCCAAAATGTTCTTTTCATACTTGCGAAAATCAGGGAAATTTTTGGTTTTCTATCAGGGAAAAATCAGGGAATTTTCTTTGTTGCAATCAGTGGCCACCCTGGAGTAGCAGCTAATGGGCATATGGTTGGGACTTAGTATACACAGAACTATGGATTATAACATGCTGGTCATTGAACCCGAAGTAGTCCCTTTCCTATCACGTGAAATTGTGATGCCTGCAAGAATCAACCAGTTAGAAAATGTTGGCATTACTGAATTCATGCTCATGGATAATTCGTTCCTCAAGTCCGCTATACTGGCTAGAGATATACCTGTACATACCAGTCTAATATTTGGGCACTGTTATGCAAAAAATATTCAACCCCCATTTAATTTTACTTGTAAGAAAATAATATAGACGTCCAGATGAATCTGACAACCCCAAAGTTAATAAAATTATATCGTTTTTTTTTTAATTAACCGGAACACAAAATCACCGTGTGGGCTTTCACAGTTTTGTCGATTTGATTGTTCTCTATTTTTTTTGCATAACGCCTTTGGTTTTAAATTGAGCGCCTAATGCCATGGTTGCCTGTTTACATTTATTCGTGCACTTGTAATTTTTAAGTGCTTAAAGAGAGCGGGTATCATAAAAGCGCTGCATAGCATTCTTCAAAATTGTTTTTACAGGGTAGTCTATTTTTTAACACACCCTAAATTTGATAATTTTGGCAAGTTATTTAATTTAAGAACATTTCTTTAAGTCCATCCGTAAAACTAGGCTTTATACATTTTTCCTTTGAAAAATATTTTTACGTAGTAAAAACAATTTTCAACTCATGTGGCAGTTGTGCGATATTTGTTCTCCTTTCAGAGTGAAAAAAAAAATCGCCAAACGAACGTAAATAGGAATCCGTGGCCTTCACTACTCCAAATCGGAAACATGAAACAAAGCAGCAAATGGACCTCCCTACCTGTTTCTCAAATGCTTTGCAGCTAGTTACGGCTATTATATTTTTGACGAAACTACTTAACGTGCATTATAATTATTGTGTATCTACGAAAAGAACACTCACTTCAAACTATGTCGCTGTAGTTTTGAAAATTCGGCGCGTTTATCAGAAACATCATTTTCTGAGCCCTCAAAACGGCGATAGATGGTTTATCCAGACTGTCTTAGCTAGAAAATTAACAACCGAACTCGAAAAACGCAACTATAGGAACAAGCATTAGACTTTGAACTACGCTGCCGATAAATAAAATCATGTTGTCTCCGCTTAAAGTCTCGTAGTAAAAATGATAATAGTAAAACACTGCACGCCATCTGAGTGGCTTGCGCGGAGAGATCATAATCGATTACCTATGTCGATTAGTAGCACTCTTACTGCTCCTGCCTCACACACACAAACGCAACCGGTCTAGGGAGGCCCCTTAATCGGGCCTTCCCTTGCACCTCTAGCTACGTCTGGAACTAAATAGGTCTCCGCGGTTTTTTTTTATCTACGCATGCGTGAACAAAACAAATGTACTTGAGCCCAGGTATTTGATTGACGTTATTTACAACAATTTTGTACCATCTCGTGACGTATTGCGCTCCTTTGTGTGCAGATGTAATTCCACTACAGCGCAACCAGACGCAACACAAGCGCAAAGTTTGCATTGCACCCATGAAAAACGGTACTTAAGGGCACCGCCTAGCTCACGCTTCAAATGCGTAGCAGTGTGTTCGTAAACGAGTTTATTTCTACGAAACTATTCCATGTGTGCCCGTTGTTCCAACGTACACAAAAAAAAAACACACCTCAGACAAGGTCGGAATCTCACTGTAAAGAGACCATGTTAATTAAAAACCCTGTTTCTAAGCCCTCCAACATTAGGGACTGGAAAATTTCGCGAATTCAATTACCCGCAGGCTAGAATACATTGAACTATGCATACGCAAGCCCCGTCTATTCGTTCATTGCATGTTGTTCCACTGAGTAGCAGCTAGTGTACAAATGGTCGTGGCTTGAGGATGTATAAGATTTTCATTCTAACCCGCAGGTTATTGAATTCGCGATTTTTTAAACATAGCTAAAAAGAAAACGGCGTTTTCAAACTGCCGTATTTCAAAATGTACTAACATGATACGTGAGAAACTCATATAGCTGTGCACTGAACTTTGTTACAGACTTTCCACCAATAAAATTCTATGGCCCCCGCTTATTCGCCCGTAGTAAAAACAGTTCTGCGAGAACCTTGCACGCTAGTTCATCACTTGGCTCGTTGAGGCGATGCGAGTTTTGCGCGATTCAAGGTCGCCCTTATGTCTCTATCACTTCGAGCTTCTAACGTGCCTTTAATCGGTCCCCTTGTGGCATGCTTACAACGTGTAAGTGTGCTGGTTGCCGTTACATGTAGCTTATATATGTGAAGAGTGCGCGGACTGTAACCTCCAGTAGTCGTGTTTCCCACGCGACGTGCGCCTAACCACATTGTCCCCTCCTCCTCCCTCCTCCTTCCTTGCCCTTTGCCCTGGCCTGGCTCGTCTTCCGGTCACCCAAGGAGACGGCGAGCATTGTTGCCACGTTTTGCTAGTTCATTGGTTTCCCCGCACATTGTCCTTGTTTGTATACTCCCAGATAACAAAAACGATTTTAACTATCAGGGTTAATTTGCACCCTCTTTGAGGAAAGTAGGCTTATCAGTAGGGCCACGATTTTGTCGCGAAAAGATTTTTGCCTCACTTTGTTTCAGTGACTCACGTGCACATCGGTAGTTCTGTTTCAAGGTTATTGGCAGCGTGTCTTTCTTCAGACACGTTTCTCATTTGACTGCACCAATCAGAATAAGATTATTGTGCGTCTGTACGTCTATAATTTGCCAAGGCCAGTGAGAGTAAAATCATCCAACCACAGACGATGTAGCAGAGCTGCAGGTGTGCACATGACGCATCGAAACCAAATGTTGCAAAAATCTTTTCGCCATAAAATCGTGGCTCTACTTATCAGTCATGCTGGTAACTTCGAGGCACCCAGAGAAAAATATTTTGTAGAGTGGTTAGGCAATAATGAATTACATTTTAATTGATTTGGATGCATTTCAGTTGTACCTTCTTCGTATAAGCATTCATGTTGAATGCAGAGCAGCAGATTAGTTAGTCTGTTGAGGCAAGGGAGAACGTATAACCGGTATTTCAATGGAACGTCAATGTATAGCCCGGTTAACTTGCGGTGGTCCTATATAGTAAATGTACGTGTAAGTTACGTATTTTAGTGTAGTTAGGCAAAACCTCGAACTTCGCGAGGAGAAATATGTACCATAATTAGAGATGATGGTTTATCGCGGGAAAACTTGACTGTTTGCTGGGTTAAGATTACTGGCTTTTGGTTATTTATGGAGCTGTTACCCTATTTGACTGAGACAATAAGAATCCTGCTTTTGTAATATTTGATGCATATTATTGGTTTTCAGACAGCTACGTTGTGTCAGACCTATATAACAACCAATCATGCATGTCACAAGAAACTACAGTGTTTTCAAAGGTATGTTGGCACAAAAAATTTTGCTCGATATTGAAGATATGCCATCATTAGGGCCCGGTAGTTTTTGCGAAAAGATTTTTGCCCCACTTTATTTTTCAGTGTCTTACGTGCACACCTGCAGCTTAACTTCATAACTATTGGCAGAGTGTTTTTGTGTAGTGTCATTATTCATTTGACTGCGCCAATCAGTACATGGATAACTGTGACATAACACGTCTGTGATTTGCGGGGGGTTTAACCTTCAGACGTTGTATGTTAAGGCATCCAATCACTGACCACAAAGGAGATGCAGGTGCGCACGTAAGGCATGCAAAAATCTTTTCGCGAAAACTACCGGGTCCTAACCATCATCTCTAACCATTATTATGGCGCGTTCTTTGGCTGTAAAGGACTTATGCCTTGTTTTAAGGCTTACGTGCACATCTGCTTCATGGTTGAGGTTTGAATGTTTTTAACTCCCAGATCACAGACATATGATGTTGCAGTTAACCTTGTTCTGATTGGCGCAGTCTCTGCACGAAGACACGCTGCCAATTGTCATAATAAGAGGTGCAGATGTGCATGTGAAACTCTGAAGAGAACGACGATTTAGCGGACGTCTGGCTACATTTCGTCGTCCACCTAACGTTCGGAACAGCTACTTGGTTTTCATCATTTTATAACCTAGATAGGCTGTGTTTGTGATTGTGGATTACAAAATCGATGGAGGTCTAAGGGTGTCGCTGACCGGCGTATGTAATGTCGTATGACCTCTACGCGCAAACCGTTGAACTGTACGTTAAGTGCTTTACCATTATGGTTTTTATTTTCATTCTAAAAGCGTTGGACCGTTTTTTTTCTTATTTTCTTATTCGCCCAACGTACGATATTGCGATTTTTCTCACATATGATAGCGTAAGATAGCGGGTTTTAATAGTAATTTTGAGGGGCCAAAAAATCATATTTCTAATAAGCGTATTGAAATTTTAAACTTACATAAACTTTATTTGAAATGTGTGTTCTTTTCGTGGACATACAACTGTAATACACGTAAGTATCGTAAAAAAAAATATTAACTGCAACTCGCTGCATTTCATTAGGAACGCAGGTATGGAGAATCATCACCCCGCCAGGTACAAGTTCTCAAAAATCAAGTCTGATCAGCGCTAAAGACATAGATGTCTTCACTTCCAGGGGCGTATATCATATTAAAATATTGCACAATATTTTCACTGGTATAATATTCAATGTTTCGTTACGAAAAACTTCTAAAGTAGCACTATTTTGCACCTTTAAATCCAAATTTCCCTAGGGTACTACCCCCAGAACCCCCGCTTTAAAGGAGTGGTTCATTATTCTTAGGTTAACCCTCACCCTTTTTTTCCCCAGAAATTCTGGCTAGACCACTATTCACTTCAGTCATAGAACCGGCGCGGAATGAATAAGCGGAACTCCCCCAAGGTCGTGCTACAGCCACAGACTAAATAGTAATAGACGTGAAACAACGTTGCTGCTAAATTTATACGGTGGAACTTCGCCGCTTATTGGCTGTCCGAGGCTGTTGATTCCAGCCCCGTGTATGTTTGGCTCCTGCATGTTACGTCAGGTTTCCTATTGGCCTGGCTGCCGCCTAGCAGCAGGCAGTAGTTTCTTCCGCCATGTTGCTGACCAGCGAAGCCATGTTTCTGGCGTGTGTGACTGAGTTTACCGTCCCTCCGGATATTTCACTTCTGTGTTCCTAAATATTCTGTACTACAGCCGTGATTGCTATCGTGCATTTGCCCCGGCTAGCTAGGAGGAGGAAAGGGGTAGTCACCCAGTCGTCTAGGGATGACGGCGACAGCGAGGGGCGGGAAGAATAGCCCGGCTGACCTCCTGACGAGCCCCGGCTTGTCGCTGACCTCCGGCCTTCTGCCGGCGTGCCACCGCGTCGCGCGACGTCTAACGGGCACTCCGCCCCTGGTCTCGTCGCCCGACGGGGCTTATACGACCTCGCATTAGCCTAATGGCAGCGTCGCCGGCGGCTGTAGTCCCAGGGCTGACGCACCGCGAAGCTGCGTGACGACAGACACCGCACCCCCCCCTCCCCCAGCCCTTCACGCCATTCCTTGTGATTCGGTAATTACTTCTGCGACGGGAAAGTAATTAGCACCGGCACCTAACCCCTGCGAACATGTGGACTGCCCCCTCCCCACCTTTTCAAATTCCTGGCACGTTCTGCCCTTCAACACCAGAGTATTATGAGTCTACAGTTGTTATACACTGTTCACTATTTTGCTATCATCTTTGATATTTTTGATTTGAAAATTTCCCTAGAACAAAAAACGAGTGTAAAGGTTTCACCGATCTCAAAACTAAATATTTTTGGTCCAATAAAATACAGTTTTTGGATATTAATAGTGCAAGGGAGTTCTCAGTTTAAAGTGAACAGACTATAGATTCCTAGATTGTTGCCCAAAAGAAAACCTGAGTTTCCCATGTCCCTAGTAATGACGTATTTCCGCTGCTATTAATAACTACCTCCCATACATGCGGCTATTATGTCACTATGGCATATTGTTCTTTGACAAACACAGCTGTTTGTTTCAACGGCGTTATACATAATAAAGCATGATGTATGTTAAATCCAAGATTAGAGTGCATTGTGCCATAATTGTAGTATGGTACGAGGATTATGGACCTTCTCTCGACAGTTTCGACAGCACAGTCTCTGAGGTGGGGTTAGCCGCGCGGCCATCACAAGGGTCAGCTCCTGGTGGTAAATGCAATTTGCTAAATTGTGGTCGACCTCGAGGGGAGAAGCGGGGTAGGGTTGGTCACTGTAGTGGGCCGACGCCCTCGACGTCGCGTCACCCCGGCTATGTTCGGCGTCACGAGCGACACGTGCGTGTAGGGTTCGTGCCGCCGAGAATAGCTACGATGGTTCGACGATATGGCACGGTCAAGCCAGCATTACTCCCAGCGTGGGTTTCAACCCGCAGTCGCGTGTTCCCGCGTGCTATACACACGCCCACATTCTGACCAGTGCTCCGGTATCTTGTTTGCTTTTGTCGTTAAGTGGCACAAATCAAACTTTTTGGGATTCTTTACAAAACTGATAAACTGTTAGTGTCACGAGTTTGCGGTGTGCAAATTTTTATATCATTTGTAGAGATGATGGTTTATGGCGGGAAAACTTGATTGTTTGCTGGATTTCAACGTACGTTCAACTTATCAAAATATTACTAGCGTTTTCTTGTACGTGGAGCTGTTGCCCTATTTGACTGGGCCAATAAGAATCCCACTATTGTAATATTTTATGCCTGTTATTGGTCTTCAGACAGCTACGCTGTGTCAGACGTATATCACCCAATCATAGCCTACATGTCGCAAGAAACCACAGTGTTTTCAAGGGTATGTTGGCACATAAATATTTCGCGATATACCATCAGCTCTAATCATTTGGTTTCATTGTCTCGTGTGCACATCTGCAACTCTGCTTCGTGGTCAGTGATTGGATGTTTTAAATCTCACGTGGTGTTCTACGGGCAAGTCACAGACGTTTGGTGTCACTATATACTTACGAGATTCGCATCTTGGCGTTCTGACCAGCTATGTCTCAGCCTGAAGAGGGGAACAGATAGCAATTCCTGAAACGTCGTATTTTTTTTTCTTTTCGTGTTTTTATACTTGTGTTGTCTCTTGTCTTTTGTTTGTTGTCCACTGTTCAATGTTTCTGTCTACTTCCATCATTTTTTAATTTTGTAAATATGGTTCTGTTTGTGTTTGGGTGGTGTGTCGATATTCGACTGAAATCTACATTTACAATTCTTTGTCTAATTTTGAAAAGGAGAAAAAAAATTACAGAATTCCTCTGGGATTGATTTTTCCTCTTTTGTGTGTGTTTTATGTTTGTTTTATGTTCTTTTTTTTTGTGCTTTGTCATTCAACACTAGTTTGATCAGCAAAATATGAGCAATGGTGTATGTCCACAAACCAATAAATTCTAATATACTTATTCTGATTGGTGTAGTCAAATGAGTGACGTGTATGAACAAATAAACTCTTTCAGTGATCACGAAGCAGATATACTATTGTGCACGTAAAGCCGGCTTTACACATTGGCCCAACACCCGACCTTGGAAGGAATCGACAAGTGTGTAAATGGTGCTTGGCGGATCTTGGAATGTTGGCCATGTGTTGGAAGCTTTGCCATTCATTGTCGGTTTTTGGTCCAACCGTCAAAGGGATTGGCGTATGCATTGGAGTTAACTTGGTCTGTGTTTACACATTGGTGCATGCATTGGTGTTGCGATTTTACATTTTTTTTTGTAGTTTGAGAGGGAAATATTGTTATATGAAGTGTTGAAATGGATCAATGGACATTATTCTGCACATATACATAGAGTATGAATGTAGTTGCAGAAATTTCCGAATAAAGTTGATCCTAAATTTTCATGGAATTTAAATTGGCCGTATGACTGGTTAAAAATTAATTGGCCCAGTGTGTAAATAGCTACTGGCCGTTTCTTGGTCATTGGCATTTCTTCCTTCCAAGATTGGCCCAATCACTTGGGCCAATGTGTAAATCCGGCCTAAGACACTGAAACAAATTGGTGCAAAAATATTTTCGCGACAAACTCGTGATTCTAATTTTAAGTAACTTTCTTTATAGAGTTTTTAATTTGTATATATAGTTGAGGTACAGCACATCTCATAGCGACCACCAGAATTCTCAGTTTCCCAGTTAAACGGAAACATACAAATAACGGCAGGAGTATTCGCACGTGGCAATCGTGGAGGACGATGCCGCTGGTCGACGGGTTTTCACGGGGATTTCCCGTTTGCTTCATTCCGGCTCTGCTCCATACTCACATCATGTCACCCCTTACCAGCGCTTAAGATCTCGATGTTAAGTGCAGACCAAATCTCTTCACTTTACGACAGAAAACGCCAAACACGTAAATACTAAGACGCAACTAAGCAGTAAACATGTATCACGTTAAATGGTATCTCTAGTCATCAACAGAGACCGGAAAAATTCGCGCTCATCGAAACCGCAAAACAGCTCCAGGTGGGCGGATACCTGAACTTCCAATCTGCCGGCTCGGTCGAAGACGAATGATTTCCGCTCCGCGTGTTGCCTGTCAAATTGCGCGGAAGAGAGAACTTGTACAATGCCAACCCCTCCCCTCTTCACGCGTTTTCATCTCCACATCTTCGTACGCAACCTGCATGACTTTTAATCTTTCTATCTCTTCCTATGCCTAGAAACTAAAAAAAACCTTTTCCTCTTTTACCCTCCCTATATGAATCCCACCCCTCCAAGTACTATCACAAACCAATTGAGGGTGTGGGGAACGTCTTACTCCGAGTATACAGCAGCTGGCGTTTCTTACTACAGGCGTACTGTTAATGAACGTGTGTACGTATCGCTCGAATGCTTGACGTGCAGACAGAAGTGGAACATGTGCTGTGACGCGAGGCGTTAAGACCTTGGAAAGGTACGCGTCTTCCTCTGCTGATGTGACTTGATCTGTACCATAAAAATTGACGTAGGCGTTAAGGGGCCCGCCTCGTGGCACATGTGTTTGTGTGAGTGAGTTATGGTGCTAAGGGCGACATCGTATGGGCCATACAACGGTGCGTCGCCTCTACGCTTCGCGAAAAAACAAATTTCCTATGGGACTTTAAGTGGTGACCCTATTGTTTTATTTACCAAATGGCTTTACTAAAGTCCAATGCACTACCCTAAAGTGGTTTCACATGTATTTGGTTATTATATTTTCCGCTATAGCAGCCTGAAAACCCCGTTTTAACCCATTTTGACGCGCCATAAAAGGGGATTTATAATACGTGTGTTGTCTTGAAAGTACTTAAGGGCAGTCGTCTGAAGTGTGTGTTCTTTTCGTAGAGAAACGGCGTGAACACACGTGTATAAGTTTCGGTGTAAAACGTTTTCTTCAAACACGTTGCAGTGTGATTTTATGGCAACGAGGTGAGTCCCTCAAGAGTGCTTGGTAGATAAATTAAACGCTGGAAATATAAATGGATTTCTACGCGTTTTTCGAAGTCAACATGGATAAAATACTCAATGACAATCCTAGATAATGGTATTTGCTAACTTTATGAGTAAGTATTTATCAAGAATTACTCATTTGTTACGCGTGATCTCTCGCGTCGCAGTTAAATGCACGAGGTTCTGGCGTCATGGATTGTGCCTCAGAAGTTCGTAACACTAGAAACAATTTTATTTAAAACGTTGGCTAAAACAATTGTCTAGGATTGCCATTGTTAAATTTTCGCAAATTGGCTTCAAGAAACCTACAGTTATAGATTAATGCTGTTAGTGTTGAATTATGTACCGCGCCCTCTTAAGTCGTCAACAACTATCCAAGCATACAAAACTATACTTGGCGGCACTCAAACTCCTTGTCCATTAAAAATTATTTTTACATCACGCACGCACACACACACATGACATTAAAATACAAAACAGAGTTAGCCCTTCTGCGTATGTGTCTATGTCTGATATACACATACACGCACACGTAGAATCGCTCATTCTGTCGTGTACGATTACAATGGTTTGTTTAATTGACTGAGTTAATTGTCTAACGTAAGGGAAATGAGTGAAAAGGACTAGAAAATGACGCGACAGGGAAATCTTAGTTTTATTTAGTACATGTGCACTAGTGTTGCCTAATATCTACAAACTAAAGACTCGTAACGAAGAGGATGTGTTTATCGTGGGTTCCTACACTAGTTGCCGTGGTGACAAGTGTGCATGAGGGTAGCTAGGTGAGTGCATCGCGCAGGACGGACAAGTGCCGTTGTCGGATGTGGGTCTCGCCGGCTACCGTTCCAGGCGGTCGCTCGCGGCTGTCCCCGCCCGCCCGTGTCCCGTGTGATTTAGACGCTGATGAGGTGAAGGGGACGGGGAGGGCGCCATCTGCCTTGGCCCGCGGCGTGAGGGGCGAGAGAGAGACAGAGAGAGAGAGAGAGAGAGAGAGAGAGAGAGAGAGAGAGAGAGAGAAAGAAAGTCGTGACTTGGACGTCGGCGGCCACTCCCCGCCCGCGTACCTCTACCAACTACGCGCGTGCCCTAGTGAACAAGGCGTGGTTGCCGTCAGCAGAGCGCGCTTCACACGGGTGCGCGGCCTGTAGCTCTCTATCTCTCACCCCTCCTCATCAACGAAAAAAAAAAAAATGTATATATATATTTTTTGGAAAACCAAAAACGCGCGTTTACGTACGTGGAATCGACGCTTCTGTCAGATCGTGAACTCTTCACATACAAATAATATTTGTGGTCGGCATAACATTTTAAGGGGGGGGGGAAACTGTAATAATTAGGGTTATAGTTCCAGAAAAACATGCTGTAAGTTTTTATGGACTTAAAGCAGTCTTAAAAATATTATATTAGTCATGTAAATCAAATATCCATAACCACAGGATAATGTAGTAAAATGTTTTTTGTAAGACCGTTCCAAAGCAGAAAATTATGTTCTACTAAACTAACAATTGGCGCGTGGTCTATTGATGCAATACTCCGTCCAATTTATCAAATTGTTGTGCATTGGCCGTGGTATGGGAACACTAAGTATGGGGGACGGGGGCTTAGAAGTTATTGAGACCTGAGTAAGCGGCCGACGGACGTACACTCGGAGCGACAGTTGGGCGTGTTCTCGGTTGAGAAGTCATCCTGAGGAGTGGAAACCAAGGGGCGTCATTTACCTGAGGGGAGGGGGTTATCTGTTGATCAACATACGGAGTTGTATCATAATATTTCACTAAAACCCTAATATTTACAATAATATTTTTTTCTGTATCAAAACTTTGAGTCTAGTAACAAAAATATGACTTTTGTCTTTGCTTCAAAAATTGTTATTTTGTCGAAGGCGCGTTATTCTTAGAGAAATGAGATTAAATAAATCATCTTAGATTTATGCTGTAATGTATAAAGTAGCGAGGTTCCCTAAGCAACCAACCAGCTTTTGTCTTCAGCGTTTTCGCAAAACTATTGGAAAACTACTGCTGGTATTTTCCTGATCAAGTTCTCTCAAATAAGTCATTTGCCGCAAATAATGCCTATTTTCCTTTATGAACAATCATCTACAACTTCAACAAATAGGCCTAGTAATTAAAAAGACGGTAATATTAAATAGTTGTGAAATCAAAGGTTTACACTAAAACCAACGCCCGTTTTTCGTTGAATAATTTTTACGTCGGTTATATTTCATAACTAAAGCATACACCTGCAGTTCTTTGACTACTGGCCGCACGACTTTGCGAGGATAGGTTGATTATATCACTGGGCCAATTGGAATATTGTTATCGCGACACCAAACGCATTTGTTTCGCAGGTAGATCATCAAACGTGTAATAACCGAAATCATGGAGTCACAGAGTTTGCAAGAACCACAGTGTTTTTGGAACACAACCAGACAAATTAAAAAAAAAATCTCGAAAATCGGATTGTACATGATAAATGAAAAGAATTCGAGGGAAAGAGACACCAGTTGAGCGCCTTGCAAGTAGATGTGATGATACAAGTTGTCCTTATAGCCGGCGTTTCCAGGCCTCGATAACACTCGTAGCTGTAGTCCTATATCACGCTAATTACATCTTGTGATGTGGTATTACTGCACTTGCCGAAAGTCGAATGATTGAACTACATGTGCCAGGATGTAGGTTCTTCTTTACCTAAGAGGGTGTGGTACATATTTCAGTGCTAAAAGAATCAGTTTAAAATTGTAGGTCTCTCGATGTCAATCTGCAAAAATGAAAATACGGCAATCCCAGACAATAGCTTTTGCCAACTTTCTGGGTAAAAATGTTTCTCGAGCAACGTATTTCTGAGGAACAATCTCTGTCGACCAAATCACGTGCATTTAATTGCTGCGCAACAGATCACACTTAACAAAATGCATCATTCTGGATAAATGATCGTTCGTGTAGTTGGTAAACATAATTATCTAGGATTGTTGTTTTGCAGTTTTTCCGTACTGACTTTCAAAATCGTGTGAATTTTAGAGTTTTCAGCGTTTAGTTATCTATCACACAGTGTGCCGAAACTCTGAAAATTCCATTTTTGGAAATTTTGCTATTGTTTGCCTTTAAATATATTCGAAATGAGGGAAGGGTAACGCGGCAATGTTTGTTTGCATTTCCTATAAAAACCGTTACACCCAGAAGGAGATACGGGTATACGCGCATACACAGATTGTATAAAGTCTTGTCAGCGATTTGTCTTAAACCAAGCACGTGTTTGGGATGTGCCGGTCACTCGGGGCTGGGTGCGGTAGGAAGCGACGCCTAAGTGGTCGAAGGCCGCTCGTCGCGCACCAGTGGAGGCCGCAGATGTGCCCGACCACTGCGCGCGTCGCACAAATGTCAAGGTGGTTGGGAAGCAGGGTCGAGTCTGCCGAGTTATCACCTCCCTACCCTCGGGCTGGCCAGGAGGTAGGCGAACATGAGACCTCCTTGAGAGTTTACGAAAAGTCACGAGGTCAGACCATGTGGATTGAAACTTCTACTCGAGTCGTTAGAACGGCGAGCCAAGTGAATTTTGCTCGCGTCCAAATAATTGAACAGAAGTATTTGTTTGCACGCATTTCGTCACAACGTTTTTAACCTCTGGTGATCGGTTAACATAGTCACGTGGCCGAGAAAACGTAGCTGGCTCTAGTAGTTACATCCTGAAAAAGCCTTTTGTAGGACGGGTAGTTGGGGCATATCTATCCCCTTCACGTCGTTATCCCGCACTACGACCCAGCTATACGGTGGCCTGCCGTCAATGCCGTGTAGTAAAGTGAGTGTGAGTGTGGTGAGTATGAAGCAGCTTCTGAATACAAGGACGTGGAAACAGTACGTACCTCGGGAAATAATGCGACTCTAACCTCAAGACGCTCACATAACCTCTTATCAAACTCATGGACTCATAAGCACCATCAAGTTCCTCAGATGCAATGTCGTGGTACCTTTTGTTTTAAAACTGCAAATTCAAACTTACCAACATCCGGACAAAATGCATTACGACATTTAAGTATAGTTTTATTGCTATTCTTCTAGACTGAATCGGACCAATAAATATATATTTGCTTCGTTTTGTGTTGCCTTCCATTAATCATCTAATCGTTATGCTATGTGGCAATCACGCTATACCATTCAAAATGAAAGTAACATTTTCTGATCCTCAGTATTTGTATTTCAAGAATATTCCACCACATGACATGCAGGCTATAAGTACTAGGGAATAGAGAGCTGAAAAATAATTTCGAGTCATCTTCACAATTGGTCCTTGACTTATTTGACACCTCTTGGAGAGCGCCGGACCAATAATAAAGAAACAACCAAATACATGCCCAATCATGTTTTATCGCCGTGTCAAAAGGCAACTGTTGTCTGCTTGAGTTGGAATCTACAGGCCTTTATTTACACATTTACTGTTTAAAAGTTGGTAGCTGCGAGTACCGCATTTGTTAGTACGGACAAATATATTGTGTCTAGATCGTTGTTAACTTCCTTCACGTTCCTCACTTGCGAAGAAGGACGGCGAGCCTGCCTGGTAATTGAACCCGGTTCGCCGTAGTGAGTGGCATGGCTGCTTCACCACCTCGGTTACGTCCACGACGTCGTGCATGCGCTGACGGGTCTGCGGGCGACCAAACCTCGGCCAGGGGCGCGGCCAGACGCATGGGGCGACGACGGCTCGACCCAGCGACCTCCTCCCCCTCCTCCGTCAACCATGGCCCGGTTAGCCCGCTGAGGGCCTCCCGGGGAATGTGGGACGCCGCGACCAGATTGCACCATCAACTCCCCTCCTCCTCCCCGACATCCCAATGTGCCCTCCTCGACCCCCGGGAGGAGCCCGTGCGTTGACGGATGACCAGGGCCTCTCTCGCCTCTCGGCCAAACTCCGCGCCTACCACCCTCTGGCTAAAAGCATTAATCTATAACTGTAGGTTTCTTAAAATCAATCTACGAAAGTTAAACAATAGCAATTCTAGACAATAATTTTAGTCAACGCTTTAAATAAAATCGTTTCCAGTGTTACGCACTTCTGAGGCACAATCTCTGACGCCGGAACCTCGTGCATTTAACTGCGGCGCAAGACATCAAGCGTAACGAATTAGTAATTTTGGATAAATATTTGCTCATAAGATTGGCAAATACCATTATCTAGGATTGTCATTGAGTATTTTATCCATATTGGCTTGGACAAAAGCGTAGGAATCAATTGATGTTTTCAACGTTTATTTATCTACCACGCACTCTTAAAGGCTGCGTCACTTCTTCTGTTAACAATATCATTTCCGTTTAGTAAAGGAAGGATGAGACGAATAACCGATAGCGTTTGGTTACAGAAACATTACATTTTACTATTAGGTGCGTATTATAGGATGAAATTGGTACTGGGAGTTATTTAGTGTTTTTTTTTTTTGGTGAGAGAATTTTTATCTTAAAATTTATATTTTCTTAATTATTTCATAGTTACACTTTAATTTTTCGAATACAATGTCTGTAATGAAAGGTGAAGTAATTAGCTAAGTATCCATTGAAATACTTTCAAATAAATCCTGTCAAATTTTTAGTTAGGAAGGATTTAAGAAAAATGTTGTCAAATGAAGGAAGTAACACGGTCTCTTTAGCATACGTTCCGCAAATTCCTCCGCAAGACTTATCACGTGTACACATTTGTTACACTCTTCCGCATAGCTTAAGTAAGTGGCGTGCCGGACGATGGCGTTGGTCGTCGGATTTTCTCGGGGATCTCTCGTTTCCTCCGCCCTTTCATTCCAGCGCTGCTCCATTCTCACCTCATTTCAAATCCAACAATTAAAACAATACAAAATATATTCAATGTAGTTGTTACACATGTCTTGGCGTAGCCCGTGATACTGTTCTTCACTGTAATTTTTTTTTTTTTTTTTTCATTTCTGTAAGTCAGTGGATTTCCGTTTCATGTATAAAACAATTTTATGCCAATTTAGGCTTAGACCTGCCATTAAACAAAAATCACGAAAGATAAAAAAAATTCATTACTGTAAGTAGTTAAGTAGTCCCAGTAATATAAAAGAAAACATACTTCGTACAAATAATACAAAAAAAAATTAAACAATGAACATTTTTCAGGGAGTTCCATAAGAACCATCCCAGCATTCGCTCGGAGCGACTTCGGGAAACCATTGAAAACCGAAATCAGGATGGCCGGAGCCGGGGATTGCACCCGGCTCCTCCAGAATGCGAGGTCAACGTGTTACCGTTGCACCACCTCGCTCGATTGAAAAAAAAAAAAAAAAAAAAAAAAACGCACAACACAGGTTTCCCAGAACAGTCAACATTTGCTGAAGATATGTTGTGTCATCGTCTCTAATGACCTCGCTGCCGACGAGACGTAAAGTCAAATGACCTTACCTCACTAGTACACACACACAAACACAAGTTCGAGACAAAAAATTCGAAATTAATACACACTACCTGGAGGAATGCAAATGCACGCTTGTAGCAGCAGACGATGAAACGGTAGTCGTTAGGAATCATGTGGCATTATAGAATAATACGAAGTTTAATTATTTAGTAAAATAGATTCACTAAATGTCTGAGTCTTAGATAGCGGATAGATGTTTGGCCAGCGGTAATCACGAGGGTTGTATGTTGAAAGTATAGTCATCCCACGTGGACAGCAACCCGGGCAGAGCGACCGGAGACGAGGATCTCTGGCTTAGTGGCCGCGAGCAAGGCAGGCGGACATCCTTGAGCGGGTTGTGGCGTGCCGCGGGGCGCGGTGCCGCCTGAGAGAGACAGAGAGAGACTCGTGCAGCGAGACGAGAGATGGTACCTCGCGCTCTCCTCCCCGCCCAGCCAAGTGGGCCAACTTCCTCGCCACGCCCCTCGCCCATCGTGCCTGCCTGCGTTCAGTGTTGTCTGTTGTGTAATTCGGGTTACTCAAGTCGGTTACCAAGGCCACCTACTGCGCCTCTGGATAGATGGCCTGCTACTCTGCGGATAGGCCCGGGGGTGGAGGGGGTATAAAATTGGGAAACCGTCTGGTCTACGAATTCGTCAGGCCTTCGACCACTTTGCGTTCACCCCTTTCACAAACCATACGCTCCGCTTGTTTTTTACTCTAATCATTTCTATTGGTACCTTACGTATTATTCCTCCCGTTGGCTACCACGAAATTATAGCTTCGAAGTTACAGCACTGAGAAGGAAACAAGGAAAGAAACACTTCCTTCTATCTAAACACTCCTTCAACGGTAAAACATAATTGTAATATAAGCTTTTTTATTTGACAATTTACTTCGATGGTGGAAACTGGAGGAACGGGAAACGGTCTGGTATACGAATTCGTCAGGTCTGTGAATACTTTCCTTTTACCCTCTCGGTTCAACAAATTTAGATGGTCTCTTCTTACCCCACTCGTAACGGGGCCGAACGATGTGGGAATGAAAAAAAAAAAAAACGCAGGTAGACATGACGAGTTAGAACATAGAATCGTAATTAACGCGCCGTATATCCCTGCAAGTACACGTTTTGTTTGCTGTCTATCCCGGAGCTTTAGCGAGATCAGTTATACCAGTCACCTTACATGATATTGCATTTTTATGGAGGAGAGGAAAATATTGCTATACGAATTAAAATGCGGGGAAAAAATTAATGAGTAACGGTTTTCGTTTTATTTGGTGCATCAGAATGTGTACTTCCTAACATATTTATCACAACATTGTAAAACTGTCTAGAAGATCCTATAGGCCTAGCAATGTGGGCAGTGCCGATATGAACTAAAAACCGTGTGGTAACGTAGGCGTAGGTTTGACAGGTACCGAATCCTATTTCATTTAATTTAACATGTAAATTGTTATCTTTGCCCTCAAAACGGTATCGAATTTTCCTGTGCGTACCTACAAACGGTATAAACTTTTTTTTTCCAGGATATATTTTGAACCTTCTTGTAATTGCTAGTATTATGTCAATTTATATATTTTGGTGGTTGGTTCCCTTCTGCATAACTCCGTAGAATAATTAGTCTAGAATTTTCTTTTCCTATTTTTTTTTCGCCTTATTTATTACGTTTGGTTGACAAATTATATCCTTTTTGCTTTAAGATTACTGCGTACGTAGTAAGCTAGCCCAAGTTAGCCAACCTTTTTAAACTTTCAGGATTTTTTTTAAAGTTTAAATTAGATTGCAGTGTTTTGTTTTGACAGTGGTTAAATGTCCATTGACTTTTTTATCCTCCCGCCGTGCGTAAGAGTTAGAATTTGGTTCATATGGAGCCGATAAATAGATAAATATTTATTCAGTCTATTATTACACAGACTGTATACGTGTTTAAAAAAAAAACAAATATAAATATAACCTAGGGGCTATTATTGCACAATTAGAACTCTGGAGCAGGAAACTGTATCCCACTGCCAGTTTTACTGATGTCATTAATTATTATTGGGCTATCCATCTCGTCGACAGCGTGCTCAGAAGAGACAACTTTACACAAGGACAAGAACTACAGAAGGAGTCGGTCGTGGCATATTTTAAGAAACTGTGCCATCATTAGCCTGGAGAGATTTCGGATAGACGTGGTAAACCTGAATCAGGATGGTCGGAGCTGGAGGATCGAACCCGGGTCCTCCCGAATGCGTGTCCAACGAGTTGCCGTGACGTTACCACGCTATTCAGCCGGTTGTTGAGCTTTATGTGCGGTATCTTTACATCTGCACGAGGTACCGTAAACGGGATGAATAGGCAGGGAAAACAAGGAAAACCTGGAGATGTCAGGGAAATTTGGTGTGTCAGGGAAAACAGGGAAATGTTAGGGGATTCAGACTTTGTACAGGGAATGTTGTTGAAAACATAAATTGTCGATTTGTCATTTTTACACAGTAATTTGATTCATTCATCTATATACAAAATTATAATATTCCGGTTGATATAAAGTTCATAGTGTATCGACTGCCTTTTCATTTTATTGTCTTAATTTAAATATTACGATTTTACGTTGGTTACACTGTAAAAATAACATACAAAGTAACAATTTCAAAGTGTTATTATGATGAATGATTGTTCAAAATAAACTTGATTTTTCGTCTGTCTGAAGAGTTTAAATGTTTCTTATATATGTATGTATGCTGTACATGAAATGACTGCTGTGGCGGTAGAATGCAGACATAGTAGATTTTATTAGGCTTATATTTTTTGTGAAATTAGGTGCAACTATGTGAACTTCGTTTTAAAATTTTACTTGTTTTGTTAAAGTGGTATTTGTTAACACAATTACAGCACAAAATTCTTTACCTGTGATGAGTTATTTGATGTCATCGCAAGTAATCATTTGGTGAATAATGTTATGATTTAATTTAAGTCATATTAAAATTAGATTTAACTTATATTTGGTTGTGATTTCTGGTCAAATATTTTTCAGAAAAAAAAAATTAATTTGTTACAGTAAAATATTTCAGCTATACAAATGCCAGGGAAATGTCAGGGAATTTTTTGGCAGGAGCTCTATAGCCACCCTGAATGTGGTGACTAAATACGCTCAAAGGATTTAGAACAAAATTATCAGTGCAAAATCTGCTTTACAAACTTTTTTTAAATAGGCAAATTGATACAGATTACAAGTAGTTTTACTGGTACGGCACTTTTAAAAAGAAAAGTTGGTAGCGAATAATTTGTTTCAAATTTTTATCCTATTCTCCCCACGTGATCCTATTCACCCCGTTTTACGGTAACATTACACTACGTAAAATTGTTTCGGTGTAATTGGGCAGAGAAATATCAGGTTTACTTGGAAGGCAACATTCCTGCTGGTTCTTCACGAGACGTCACACTCATCTCGAGTTGTGCAAATCTTGTGTTGCCGTGTGTTCGTAATTAAGTTTTTTACGAACTACTTTACATGTGCCGGTTGTGCCAATGTATGAAAAGAAAACACTTCCGGCAGGGACATGCCTATGTTTAGAAAACATACACTTTAAAAACACTGTTTCTAAGCCCGCCGACATGGCTAATAACAGTCTTTTCAGCCTGCCGTTCTTCAAAATACTAACAAGATTTAGGAATCGTGCACTGACTACCCAGCAATAAAATTACATAGTCACCAAAGGCACCCATCTTACAGATTGTAAGAAGGGCCAAGATAATATATATGTTTATGTCAACAGGAACGGGTATAGTCTGTATAGTATAATTTTGTAGCCACTGGTATATTTCGAAATATGAAACCGCGTAGATTACGAAACTTATCAAACTGCAAATAGTTCGTCACACGTTTTATTAAAAAACAAAACCAAACCAATTGTGGAACATCTTTTTTTTTGGGGGGGGGGGGGGGGGCTTAGGCCCCACCCTTGAATTGGTCACAGCTCGAAGTCCCACATTAGGTGGTGCGGTATAAAATAAGCACATTTGAATCCCAACTTATTTTCATCCTTTCAGATAATTTAAGGTTTCATGCCAGTTTTTAATGTAAACAAATCAAGCTAAGTAACAATTGAAGTTCATAGATTGCACTGTAGTCAAAAGTTAATGTCTGAAGTCAATAAGTAACTTTTTAGATTAGTATTCTAGACGTGATGGTCTTCAAAAGTGCTAACTTTATCGTCAACCACCTATAGTAAAAATTGGTTCGGAGAGAATCTTGCGCGCTAGTTCTGGCGATGCGGCATTTTATGCGCATTTCAAGGTCGACCTTACATCTCCGTCGCTACCGAGCTTCTATCGTTCAGATAGGCGGTACTTTAATATAGATACTTGTGTTCGGTTATTATTTATTATTATTATTATTTTTCATTAGTTGTGAAAGTACTGAATGGATAGCGTATACAGATGGTTGGTGTTCGATGCGAGTGGCTGCATGAGTAATTCGCCCAGTTACAGCGTGCAGTGCCAACCCCTCTCCCTATGTTCTCACCCCCCTCACATACGACCAATTAGCAGGGGTGTCGTCGTAGACAATGCCTTCAGCCGCGACACTTCGTCGTACATTGGTGGTGAGACTGTTGGCACCAGTCAGCCCGGCACCCCCCTCGAGCACTTAGTGTTACCTCCCCCTTCTTGTTCTCGTCCTAGCCGTAGTTTCCGGCGTGGGGAGGCAAAACAATGGAGTTCTTTCTCCCCCTCTCCCCTCCCCTCGACACCCCTTTACCGTAGTGGTCTTCTCTTCCCGTCCGGAGCTGGCGTCCCTGGACGTTGTAAGAGGGAAGGGTGGCACGTTGTCCTCGTCGCTTTTGAAATACACACGCCTTGCAGGGATCGCTCGCCTGGCGTTGGCATGCCTGCTTCGCGTTCACCGGGGTCGTTGGTTCGCTTCCAACCGCCTGAGCTGGGCGTCGTTTGTCTCATGTGGTTTGCCACCCCTGTTGAGAGCGACCGCGATTGTGCTGTTTTCCGTTTTAGGCTTTGAGCCCTTCCCAACACTAAAAATAAAAATAATCAATCATGTTTTATTTTGACAGTAGCCTCTATCTAAAGTTCTTGCGAGTGGTGAAACCTTTGCGCTGGTCTATAGGTACATTGATGTTTTCTATAAACTTTAAATATTATTTAAAATGGCTTAAAGAGACATTTAAGCTTGCTCACTTGACTGTGGCAAGCCTAGATATGACATATTCCCGGGGTTTGCTAAGTGTGCATTGGACGCGTCAGGTCGTCGCATGTGTTCGTCTCTGCCATGCGTCGTTCACAAACTGACAATAAAAACTTTATTTGAAATTCCTACAAGTCGACATGCAGATTCTAAATGAAGACACGCGTAACAATTTCGGTTCTTAACATGGGCGGGTTTCGGAGAGAAAATAAACTTGCACATTTTTCACTTCTGCATATTTTTTTTTTCTTGGAGGTTATAAACGAACCTTTCGCTGTAGTAACTTTCAAAATAACATGCCCGAAAACTGCTTAGCTACAGTTTACACCTTGAAATCCGATTATTTCCGGGGGAAGACCCTCGCCCCCCTCCCGCACGTTTTTATTGGCTGGAATGATGTTCCTTTATTACCCCCTCAATCGAATTGCTGAAATTCCGTCCATGGTGTATAAAATTGTTAATTAGTATTTGCCGGGAATTTCCGCGGTTCTCTGACCTACACGTTATTGATGTGTGCGTACTTAAGTAAATGTCAGGAACGAGTTAGGAGTTTGTGTTGCTATTACTTTTGAAAAATCGTAAACTCTGTATGAGTATTTATTAGTTGCTACTTCACACGAATATGTAAAGTGGTCTGTTGTATTATTGTCATGCAAGTCATCATTAGTTTTTTTTTTTTTTTTCGTAGTTTTGTCAGTTCTATGTATATGTAATTTTATTTTCTGCTTTTGTAAGAAAAATGGTTAAGTGTAAGAGAAGGCTACATGCCTTAAATTCGCCATTTGAAAAATAAGTCAATATCGCGGTCGTAGAACAACAGGTCTGGACACTCGCCTACCTAACAATGTATTTTGCTTGACCCCCTTGTTGTTTGGCTGTAGTTCGTCAAATTACCAAGAATGCTTTTTGGCGCTGTAATCCGGGCGGTCGGACTCGTAACTCCGCCCACTTTTTTCCATTGTTAAATTTATAAAGTAAATAAAGATTTCTGGAGCCTTTTCTTAAAATTGTGAGTGAAGGAAGTGTTTCATAAATTGATAAAAATACGTTTTCATCATTTGTTTATCTTAGTGGAAAGGAAGTGGGCGGAGTTTGAGTCCGACCGCCCTAACATCAGTGCCAATAAAATACAATATTCTCGGTAACTTGGTGAACTGCAGCCAAACAACAAGGGGGTCAAATATCCAGGCGAGTGTCTAGACCTGTTCTTCTACGACCGTGGTCAATAAATAAATAAATTAATAAATAAATATTGGCTGCGTTATGACACGGGGCCTGCAAGTCGTTACATTTTTGTTACTGCCACATACCACAAGAGGCAGGAATGATTCACGGGTTCACTGACCTGTAGGCTAGTCTCCAAGAATATATGTGAACTATAGCAAACAACAGCTGCTCATTGGCTGCTCGCTGACACAGCCATATCACTGGATAGGATCTGTATTTAGTTTGCTTCTGTGTCATCGGCTCATCACTCTCAAGGGCGTAAATATTTATAGTTTTATAAATAGCCGAATTCCGTTCAACTTTTACGCGCCTGATAACATGTCACTTCCCCAAATAAAAAAAAATATAGGCCTCATAGTTTTTGCATAATCACTCAGCGAAGTAACAAAATGACCGTTGCAGTGCGACCAAAATAAAAAAAATGTAATCAACTTATAAAATCAAAATTACAGGAAGTAAAAGCCGGCGCATCAGTGCGTTTTATTACGTGTTCAACACAAGTTACTTTTGAAAAATTCAGTAACGTCTACGACTCAAAATTACGGAAAAATTATATTTTCTACAATTTTTAAAACATACACAAATTTATCCATTCGTAACCCCATAGGTGTCTTGACGTAGCTCATACCATTTCACATCAAACATGAATTATCTTGTTTCTAAAAGATAATTACTTTTTTTTTAATTTTGTCTACATCGCAATGGTCATGTTGTGACTTTGATCAGTGATTTTTCAACAACTGTGTTTTTTTTGGAGTGGAGTGGGAGAAAGACATGTTATCTGATGTGTAGAAGTTGAACTGTGTGTGGCACACACATAGCATATTTGCTATCATGTTGGCAAAGACGATTGCGACAACCCAGATGGCGACGTCTCCACTGGTTTCTCCAGTGCCTCTGGAATTCCAGGCCGGAGTACTGTTGAAACTGTTCCGTGTCTCCCTTCCCCGGTTTCTAGGCGCAATGTCGTCTCTACTTCCGGCGCCGACCACTGTTAGAATAAATTGGCTTGGCGTCTCTACCCTGCCCCTTCCTCGCCCCCCTCATCGGTGAAGTTAATTTATGATATACTGTAGAATATGACGTCATCGACAGTTAAATATTATATTAATATAATTATTTAGCTTGGCTTGCAGAATTAACAACAGTTGTTTTTTTAAATTAATAAATTAATTTTAAATTAATGTTATAGAAAACGTTTAATTCAAAATGGCCACGTATGTTCGTTCTGTCCTCGTGAAAGTTCACATAACAGGTATGGACTATTCATGGTAAAGTGAGTGAGCACTTTTGATGACCTAGTATTTTCTCTTGTTATTTTCAGAAAATTAGTATTTTCCTGTCACTCGTTAAGGCCACGGGTTCCTATGTGGGCTCTTTTTGCAAGTTTACTTTTTTTGAAATCCTTAAAGGGAGTATATATCGCAAAATCGTTACACAGAAACGTTGGGAACTGTTAGTACTGTGTAGCCTAATTAAAAAAAAAAAAAACATAATTTCCTCTAAACCTGGCAAACTATCGACTTAATTAAATTTTATTCAAATCAATAACCAGCCAAAATTATAAAAACTTACGTTTTGAAAAATATAATGTTATATTGCACAAACAATTTCTAACATTTATGTGTAACTGTTTAACGACATCTGCTTCCTTTCAGGATTTAAAAAAAATTAAACTTTCTAAAATAGCATAAACAAGGAACCGTGACCTTAGTATAATCATATCAGTGTAAGGTAATGAACTCAATTAATAGGGTTGTAGGGTTCAATTTTACCGTACTTAGAATATTTAACAGCTGAGGCTTCAATTTTTTCTATTCTTCGTGAATAGCCAACTCAAATAGAAGCATTTATAATTTATGCACTAGCAAGTGAATGAAAGATATAAACAGACAGAAGGGCAAAAATTAGCATGATATTAAAGGACCCTGCCTACCTCAAAGCCCAAAGGAAAATCTCAATGGCGAATCCACTGTTCTATGCACAATCAAGCTCGGTCTATTCATTCATTGTCCTGCTCTTCCCGTGAAAAGAAGCTAATGGACGAATGATCAGAGCTGACTGAGTATGTACCAGACAGTGGATTCTAACATACAGGTAATCAAACTCTGGATAAAGTCCTTTATGAGATGTGGCTCAGTAAATACTTGTCGAACGTACATATGCCACCGCTGGCTTTTTTTTTGCCTAATGCTGTTCACATTAGGATATTTTAGGCTGTTAGGCTATTTTCTCAAGACCCGAAAAACTGCGAGCAATAATTATATTTTAATAAAAAAACTGGATAACACATTGTAAGTTTCTCCCGCATTTTAACGCATGTAGGCCTAGCAATATTATGTCATCTCGATGAGAAAATGGTTTTTGTCCGAAAGATAACATTTCCGAACTTTGCCCAGGGATACTGATGCTTTTAGATCAGAATTATGTACTATGTCTTAACGAAAAGGGCTGACTTTACCGAGGGCAGTATCAGGGACTGAAAAGTCTAGAACGGACTCTGGTTAGGTTTCACGAATCGTCTGTGCGGTTCCTAGACGTCTGCCGCCCTAGTCTGCTGTGTTTAGTTTCGACAAGCCAGTGCTGGCAGACAAGGGCAGATTACTGATGCGGGCGCCACCCTAGCGTAGTAGTGAGTCCTGGGGTGAGGTATGTATGCCTTGGTGGCCTGGGGTCGGGAGAGAGATATATAGATATATTGAGAGAGATAGAGAGAGAAGAGCACGCGTGGACGACCGCGGACGCTATAACTTGCTGGGTCAGCGGCCTCGCGCCAGACAAGTCATTAGGCCAAGGGCGTTGACGGCTCCCCCCTCCGCCCCTCGCCCACCACTGTCTGTCGTGTTGTCCATCCTAGTAGCTGGATTATGACGCTACACACCCCTGCGAGACTTACGACTCACTGGCAACGGCGCCACTTTACTCCCCACGACACAACTTTCTGTCGTATCTTCTGAGTATGTTAACCACTTATAGGCATCTTCATTTAGGGCTTGTTGCAAAATGTTATTTATCGATTTTCTACAATAACGTCGGTTTTAAAATATTTTTGGTAAATGGCTTTGTTGAGGCAGATAAGATGTTTGTGATGAATTTTGGAGATCAAAGAGTGTTATATGTTAACCTTATATTGGACTTGTAATTATTCTTGGAAGATTACCTATAATTCTCTTGCAATGATTCGACATTAAAAATTAATTAAATATTTCGTTATTCTTTATGTCAAGCAGTTTTTCAAGAATATATCATTTGTCTTGCAATAGAGAATATTTTGATAACACGACCTGAATAAATGTAATGGCTCGAAAACTGAAAAATACAAAAAATTATCTGACACTGCCGCTTAAGGTGACCGCCTGTCCAGTGCGGCGAGCGGTGTAGAGCTTCGGCCATTATAAGACTGTGAAAACTGCTCAACGCACATAAGTGATCTCTACTTAGGAAAAGCATTCAAAGGCCTATGTTAAACGTGTGTATACCAATTTCAGGTTCAACACTAATAATCAAAGCGGACACAAATGGCCTAAATGGGTGTTTTTAGCTTCGTCTTTTAACTCCATTTGTGTACAGCTTCGCTACCATAAAAACATAATTAATCATCCTATTTATTAGGTTGCATTGTACCATAAATATATTTAGTAATCGGTTATCAACATTGCAGGAGACAGGTTAATGCGATTGGAGGAAGGGATATTATTTTTAAATGTTAATTTCGAAAGTGGCCAGTCAGTCAACCGTGAACTAGCTATGACTCGACTCTCCCTCCATTCTCCCTTCCCCTCTTCCAAGATACATGATCATGGGGGCCGGACCGCCCACCCGTCACTGCACCCAACTTTTGCACTGATAGTCAGCTGGACCTGTTCCGCAAGATGAAAACAAGTACCGGTATTGGGAATTTTTTTATATTATTATTTATTTGGTGTAGTTGGCAGGTTTTCCCTCAACGAACACGCAGAATTTTCCTGTGACGGTTGAATATTTTAATTGTTTATAAACAGCCTAAACGCTACTCGTCGTTTAGGTAGACGGACAGCTTATAAAGCTAATATAATACTAAATTCACTGAATAATATTCATTCATTGTTATTTTTAAGTGATTTAATCGATTACTAAGTTATTTGGTACTAATTAGGTTCAGAGTTTATCACAGACAGAGAAAGGGGCCTGTTTGTGCTACCAAAAAAAATATCATTATTGTACTCGTATTTAGTTCGAAATAGTGGGCCTGTTCGATGTTTTTTGTGTAGACTGCTGTTATTTTATGAAGCGTTTGAGTTTTATCGATGGTTTTCGTGAAAGTGTATTGTGTAACAATCTTTTTTTATCAGTAATTTGCATAGAAGCGCACACGGTAAGTTTGATGATTGCAGCTTGTTCATACGTAAGAGGTTAGCGTCTTTGAAAGCAGAGCTGTTTTGACATATCTTTAAAGAATGGAAACCAGTAATACATTAGGAGATAATTAATGGGGATAACACTCGCTACCATCTCGTAAGGTTAGAGGTCTATGGATATTCGACTGTGGTCAGTGCATATATAGGGCTGAGAAGTCTAGCCTGATGCCAGATAAGTAAGTGAAATTCTCGTGCCTCTACACCCAGCACCGGGCCGACATTATACAGTTAAATTGAGTAACTTGCTGTGGTTATGTGTATTTGCTCAGTCACGTGACTGGGTTTGCTAGACCACCAGGTTATGCCTGAAAACCCGCAAGTATTTCAGAGTCTCGTGACTTAAATGAACGCTTGAAAACTCTACTTGGGTTACCTGTACGCCTTGACCTGGAACTTTTGCTGTAACCTACCTATGGTAACTTCGTGACTTAATATAACCGTCCATTGGCGAGTTCTAGAAATCCTCTTTTCACCTTCGTCGTTCCTGTATTTGCTATTGCCACATTGCAAAGTTATTTAAGGCCTCACTCTCCTTGTCTGTCTTGGGCGTGAGTGCACGCCGTGTGTGTGTGCGTGTGTGTGCATGTTTGTGCGGGGGCAGACAGAAACACAGTGACTCCACTGAACCTTTTAACATGCCATTGTCTGCTGGGTGGCGTCCACATTGCTCGATGCCCATCAGGAAAGCTTTCTTGTTCTGTTGAGTGTTTGTAACGGTTCTTACTGATTTCCAAATTACTCTATTAGTCACTGATTTAATCGCGAGTGTCCGTTGTCGACTCCAGTCACATTAATTTAAAGAGCAGATAAGTGGTCAGAGTTTTGGTCCAACTTGGGAATGAACCAATTTTCTGCATTCCTCTGACTAAATGAAGTAAACTGACGGAGCAATTTCGCATGAGGTATCAATGTTTAAGGTGAGTATACTTTT
>PNEQ01008775.1:14127-45330 GCA_003012365.1 Medauroidea extradentata | reverse complement strand
TTTTCTCTCCGCTCTATTCTGCCGTAACACACTCTATTAATACAGAGAGTAATTATGTTTACATTATACTTAACACAATATACATTACAACAGCATAATAAATGATTTTAAATCTTACTACCTTAAAATAACATGCCAGGGTTTTACCGAGTTACTAAAATTACTAATATGTGCATAAATGTCTTAACGTCCCCAACATAGACTCTCATTTACATACTGTAATCTCCACGAGATATCGTGGTATGTTACAGTTTTAGTTATTAACAGTGGAGTTTATACATACAATACAATAGATTAACAAATTAAAGGACATTATCTATAGTTATGTCAATTTACTATTTAAAACACTGACAATATTTTTTTTTTCATTCATATACATGCTAGTCGTGGAATAAATTCCTTACCAAAAAAAAGCAGGAAAGACAGCAGTAACTTTCTAGCCAAACCACGTGAACGTCTGGTTTCATATTTATAAAATGCACTGAACAGAACATTTGAAGTTCAGTAACAAATAGCATAACCAGATGTATAGATTAGGATCTTGAGAATATTCGATTAGAGAATAAGCTCCCAGCTAAATGCACGTTTATTATATACTAGGCTAGATCTTCCTATTTTTCTTCAAGTACAGTGTTTCCTCTTTACGGACTAATGTATCAATATATTTTTGATGAACTTATCTTCTTTCCCATGAACCACTGATTTTACAAATAACTAATTTTTGTAGTTTTCTGTCGTTAAGTAACACAGACCGAATGACAAAAATTGTTTTATTTTTTTCTGTATCCGTTAAATTATTAGTTTTTTTTTTCACAAAATTAATGTAAAAAGAGGGTCTCTATTCACTATTATTTTTATGGCAGGAAAACTAGTTAAACTTAGCAGATGCTTATTTTGGCAAATTAAGGTTGTTCAAATGTGAAAAATGCATGATCGTATATTTGAAGAAAATATTTTTTGGGTTTGTGGACTTTATAACTCACTACTTTTTCCTTACAGTTATATTATTTAGCTTGCCATAACGGCTGGAAATCTAAGATTGTTGTTTTCAGCAATAAATGTTTTTCACACCTAAGTTAATTTCTTGTTTTGTGTTTCTATAGTTTTATGCAAAAAGCACACGAAAACTAATTTTTGTATTTTTTAAATTAAGAAAATCAGCTGGATTTAGTAGAATGTAGGCGGCCGTAACTATCGAAATGTGTCTCCAAAAGGCAGTCATAGGAAAATTTGCAAGCTTAAAATTATTCATAGCAGGATAGTAGTCATTGTAGAAAACTAACGCTATTATGCAATAATTTAAACTTATGAATATTTCACATCTGAACAGCTTTGAATGTGTAATTTTTCTTGCTTCTGAAATATGTATTTAGTCAAAAATTTTCTTCTTCCATTCAGTTGTTTCTGAAATAGTTCAGATGTTCTTCAATCATAAACGAAACATAAAAAAAAACAATGCCAAGGATTTCGTAAATATACTTGCAATTTCTGCTAGCAACTCACGTACCTTTTTATTCCCTTTGAACCGTCTAAGGTAATAAGCATTACGTACATGAAATAATTTTACATCATACTTCGTTTTACAAAAAAATTAATCGGTGTTGTTATCTACTATCTCGGTTTCATCCGTACTTTCAATTTTATTATAGTTTACATTTAATGTTACTTGCTGTCCAAATTATTTATTTTAATATTCTTAAAGTATAAACCGACTGAAAATAGTTCTGACACCTACAAAATATTTTATTGGCATTTGTCACTAAACATTTTTTTGCACTTACCACAAAAAATGTTCTTATTAAAAAATAAGTGTTAAAACCAAAATAGTAAAACGATCAATAAATTAATAATTTTGTATATATTCTAAATAGTGACACCTACAAAATACTTTTTTGGCATTTATGTCATTAAATATTTTTTTTTTGCTCTTACCACAAAAATATTTTCTTATTAACATTTAAAATTTCGAATCACCAAAAATAGTTTGGTTTTAACCACAAAACAATTTTGTAGGAAAAGCTCCTGCAAAATAATGGCTAATGTATTAGGTTACAATTTTATTTGTTTTAAAATAATTGAGGAATAAATAAGGTTAATATTAAATGAAAATGGAACAAAATCTAGCTAAATAAATACGGACAGCACCCGAATCTAAAACTTATAGTTGTTACAGTATTTAGCATTGTCGATCAACCATTCCAGCAACTTATTTACTCGTGCAATGAAAACGTTATTTCTTTGTCTAATAATCGCAGACAAAAAGCAATTTAAAGAAATTCTACCAAGCCTAGCTTGATGTGTTGAAACAAAAATGTGGTCCAAAATGTTTGCTGCAGTTTTCAAAATGAGTGTTTTGTTTGGTTGCAGGTCTTAAAATGCACCGTGACATCAAAACAAATGAATATGCTCTAATCTGTCACTACTTTGAAGATCACTGTGTATGCAGAGACAAAAAAAAAACAGCGAAGTCATCTCCAAGCAGTGGAAGCGTGCAAAGACAATTGCAGTGCGTTGAATTCGCCGAGAATGGTTTTAAATAGATTCGAATTGTTTGGTCGTTAATGAATTTTAAAGAACTGTTCTGACTGTTTTATGTGAAACGAGATTTTTTATTATGATCATAACGATAATGTCACCAGAAAAATGTTCTTCTGAAAAAAGAAACTACCAAAATAATGTGTTATTTTGAAAAGAGAATTAATATATTTTTTACAGAAAGTAAAATGTTTATTTATTCAAATCCTATTTTTGTAATAATGTTTGTACCCTGCACATTTCTTCAATAAAATTTCCGTAACTTAAATACTATTGTAAAACAGGTAATGTTTATTTTTAATTATAAAGTATTTCAAACTGTTTACTGTGAATATAAATTAACATTCCTGTTTGTAAGCGAACAAAAAAATATGCTTCCTAACGTGACAACAAATATTAAATTTAGTATCATGTAATGGTAAATATATTACAATTTTCGCATACAGTTAAAAGAACCGAGGCGTGGACATTCCCAAGGTTACGGCAAGACAACTTGACAACGTGATGAACTTAGAGAGGAATAGGTCATGCATTTATTTTAGGAACAATCCTACAATTCTCATGAACCAATATCGGGAAAATGGAAGGCTAAGCAAAGGTGATATGCAAACGAACCATCTTGCTCGACTCTAGTAAATCGAGAAATTTAAATAGTTTCACTATTATACAGCATGAATCATGCTATATTAAAATTGACATTATAAAAGGATATTTTGAAGACTGTGACACACAGTTATATTCACTAGCACCGAGCGAGTTGTAGCAGTGGTACAACACTCGCGTTCTATTCGAGTGGACTCTGTTTCGATCCTCGGCTCCAGCCATCCTGATTTCGGTATAGGCCTACCAGTGTTTTCCGAAATCTCTCCAAGCGAATGCTAGGAAGTTTCCTTACAACAGGCCCTGACCGACTCCATCCCCTCTCCACCCTCCCGTGTTCCTCTGCCAAGGCCTTGATCTGTTCGAGGACACCTAAAACGTCCAATAAACAAGAAATAAATAATTATAAAGAAGAGTCTACAGCAATATGTTTTCTGTATTAGCACTTGCGCCATGTAACCGTATCTCATAATGTTCTCGGATACGGTATTTTACTACGAAAGATAAAAAGCTGTTACTGTAACCGTGTACCCCAACAATATCTCAAAGAGATTAAACTACAGTGAACATTGGTATAAAGGTATTTTCAGGATTTCAGCGCTTAATCTCCTAAAGGCAATGGAGAGACGTACATAATAGAATGCGTATTTCAGTACTTCAGCTTTATGAACGAGCAATAATTATTTTGTGGGACCCGTAATTTTTGTTAACATTTTGAAAAGAAAAAGAAAAAAGAAAGAAAAAATCCATCGTATTTTTTTTTTCAAATCAGTTTATGTTTTAGATAACTTTTATGTCTTTGTGGGCTAGTATCGTTATGTATAAATGTATATTTTCCTTATTAGTACACCACAAGGACACTTATTAGTATACCACTGCGCGGTTTTACTTCGTGCAATGCATTTGAAAGACGTTCGGACATGACCATTGTTTTTTTCTTGAATGAACAGAGGTTCTCATTGTTAACTATTGTACAGACATGTAGTGTAGAAGGCTGGCTCGGAATAATCATTGCCAGGGCCCAAGACGTGGACGATGTTATAGTAAAGCATGCAAACGAGCACCTAACACACCTTGCCGTGATTCTGGTGCAGAAATAAAATACCAGTGCTGTAAAATATTAGGCTTAGGTACTTTTTACCTCTGGCTACGACGCAACAGTGTAGAAACACGGAGATGAAAGGATACAGCCATGGGTAAATCTTCCATACAACAATTCAGCGTGGATCGCGATTAGCAAAAATACTTCTTTATAGACCTTAACAATCATCAACAGGTGTAAGCGTACACGGAAAACCAGTAGAGAGCTTTCTACTAGCACACTAAGGGCGCAAATGCCCGCCGGCAAAAAAAAACACTCATATTAAAAAACTGGTACTAATTAAATACAATAGATATGATGAATAGTCTGAGTCTGATAAATGCGTGAACGTAGCAAAACGACAAATATGCGGCAGCCTAACAGTCGAATGGGAAGAAAACTCAGAGTACAGTCTAACTCGCCCTAGGTTGACAGCAATGTAGAGGCATGTCTGACGTGACAAACTCAGTATGTCACTACAATTATTATAATTCTCACTATTAGTAACTTTCTTAGGTAGGGACGGCCCTGCCCTCTCCGAGACGTTGCATCTGCCCAAAATCCAACAACTGGAGCGAGACAGAGTATAGTCAATTCTCAACGGGCCTTCCTGCGGTAACGCAGGGCTAGATCTTGCACTGGTATTCTCGGTACAGGACGGGAACAACTAAGTTCTATCTAGATAATACATTTAGTCCCTGGAGAAAGCGTATCGCAGCTATGGTACCAGGTTCAGTTGCAGGCCGACGGAAAATGCACCGACGTCACACTTCAGCTCACAGGCGCAGACAGTTCTTCCAGCCAAGGGCAAGGTGTCCATATAGAGCTGGCGTTGACTGAAAGAACGGCAGGAACACGTATGTAGGGAAAGCTACCCCAGAACATACTCCCGCCGAAGACGAAACGTCCGTTGCCCAGCGCAGTCTTTCCACGACCTCCCACCGGGGCGGCCCCTCTCCTCATTCAATTTCAACAGGGCCGAGACCACAGCGATGCCTCATGGTAGCAAACCCGCACACACACACACACTGTCAGGACGGGAAATCAAAGAAAAACAAAACCAGAAACCAAAGGTATCTACTAAAGCGAACTTAACTAGGACAAAACCAGACGAAAATCATAGATACCTAAACAAAAATAGTAAATTTGCGGCGTAGACGTTGAGGTGGGACGATAAATATTAACTGGTGGCCGCACCGTTATATACGTACAGAGTATGAACGCTTGGCGATTTTTATGCCCAAATAGTGTCCCTGTAAATTGTCCCATGCTCACTGGAACTCCCGAGTTTGGAAGGATGTGTAGAGTTAATAAATCAAAACGTCTGCAGTACTAGGGGAGACGATTGTGTCGGACAAAAGACTATTCAAGGGGCTTGCTGGTGAAGAGTAATTTGTTCCAAAATTACAATATGTCTTACCGTCGACGTACTTTCTGTATCAATTTAGCCACGAATCCGCCAGAAAAGCTAGGTACCATTCTTTCCAATAGCAAATAAATTTCAGTTACGTCTTTACGATATCGTTGTTGAAATCTAAAATTTACACATACTAACGAATATGGGAGTGTAGTTATTTAATAAAGAACCTGGCAAACAGACAACCCGGTAAGACAAAATTCCGAACTACCAACATAGAACTTAACTAATTTTCTATTAAACACTAGTGTTAAGTATACAAGTAATTCAACTAATTTAATCGTTATAGAATACTTAACCGACAACAACAATTATGTGAAATCTGCACTAACGTGTATACAATGTGTATCTAAAACGTACCAACAAACCTTAACAGGTGTTTGCTGAGGTGAAAATAGAACGTTTGACGCAGAGAACACACGGCCCAGACACATAAGTAGCGTTGTATACGCTTCCAAAGTTTGAGAAAATATGAGTAATTTTTGTAACATTTATGAAACTACTTGCTTGAGAGATACAAATTTCTGGTTATAAAATAGTTTTACCGAAAATAAAATAACGCGATAGATTTGTACAGTTAACACATCTCAGTAAAGTTCAAAAGGGGTGGTGCTACCCTTAATTCTTTGAAAAAATTGAAGTCACAGTAAAAAGTTGCTATTTTTAATCAACTATAATTAAATGGCGGGGCATTTAGAAAAATAAGTGTCTCTTGCAAGAACTGTACAGTTGACTGGCTGTCAGAAATGCTTAAGAGTACCTCGATAGTCACTACTTAAGTTGCTTAAAAATATTCATATTTATAAGTGAGTTTCAAGAGTTCGCCTTGACAACCAATTTCCAATTTCTTTATAAAGAAGGAAAATGTATCTTTATAAAATACAAGTCTTTTATTCTAGAAGCATGACAAAAAATACTGAAAGTAAAAATAACTATTAAAAGAATTCAACTTTTTTGTAATACAAACAGTTTAATTCGTTATTTTTATGAGCATGATATTGTAGCTTGCAATGTCTTTATCCAGTGTGATTTTTTTTAGTTTGGTATATTAGTTTGTTTTAGTGTAGTCCTTGAAACGGAAACATGCAAAATATGACTTTAACAAGCCATTACGCGAAAACTATGTGAGATAAAAAAATTTAATAAGAGGCAAATTTATTCACGTGTTGCATGTAAGTATCACAGGTAATTGATTTATTTATCGGTAGTTTTTAGGTTGTTTGAAAACTGCAATTATTTTATTGAAAGTAATTAATTGATTTAGTCGGAAGTTTTTAAGTTATTGGAAACTTATTTTATCAGAAATTACTCCGTTTTGTGTGGTGTGGTAGGGTCTGCAGGAAAATTTTCCTTGAGTATAATCTAATAAAAGTAATTTTTTAAAACTCGATTAATTAAAATTTTTGTCATTATTGGAAAATGTTTAGGTTTTGTTAAGATGGCGGCGGACATAGGCAGATATACCTGTTTTTCAATCATTAGAAGTTATTTAAAAAATTTAAAATTTTTAAAAAATAAATCTTTTAGTTGATTTAATTGATTTTGTAATATTGATTACCAGTTCCTGTCATGGATAATGACAAATGATTCATCTATCCGCTTTGAGAAAACAGCAGCCTCATTTGATTTATTTTTTGAGGAGATATGTAAAAAAGAGAATATTTTTGGGAGAAAACAAAAATTTTTCTAGAAAAAAAATAAGGTGAATTTTTACAAATTTTGGCAAAATTCGTGGTATTTTTTACCTTATGGTGACCACTAGGGTGAGTTCAATGTCAAATACAAGATGGCTGCCGTGACATAATCCAAGATGTCGGGAGGAGGCTCCTCACCCAGTCTCCTGAACCAACTCCGCCCCAAACATACTGCTATTAATTATTTTTAATATGTAATCTTTTTAAAACTGACTTAAATAGTATAAAACGAATTCTCCTATTAAAATACCTGTGAGGTCAAAACTAAATCAAGAAGATATCAGTATACCTAACGAGTTTACTTTCCTCAGTATCAGGACAAATTTACCCAGTATGTTATAAACATACCATTAACTGTCATTTAAACTAAAAAATTATATAGTGTACCATATTTAAACTGAACGTATAGGTTCATGTGAAATGGTTGAAGAGTTTACGATAGCTAACAACATAATTTATTCATACGTTACATTCCAATATGGTGGAAATCGCAAAATTAAATCAAAGAACACAACTAAAATAAGTTCTTTGTTTCAAACAGACAAACAAGCGTATAACATTTAGTTTCAAATTATCATTATAACTAGAAATGTTCTGTGACATAACATGTCCATTTACTCATGCAGTGCTATTTTTTAAATGCCAGATATAAAATGTGAAATAATCCTTCAGCAGATCTGTGTAAGTAATCCTTCAGAAGTGAACGCTTGTATTGTTAGTCTAAAAGTATTACATTTTGGTGAAAATAGGTCTGAGAGTTCTCAAAACGACAGATACAATATTAACCTATGTCGTGCTACCTATCAAAATTGATTACTAACAATATTTTATGCTAAAATCACAGTTATTTTATAAACTGTTATATACAAAGTTTAGTTATTATTGCTCTTGTGGAACCCTTAAATACGACATTCAATTTTTAGACAGTCATATAGTACTTTCCTCCAAAATTGTCGCCTGACAGCAATGTATTTTATGAAAATCAACGTTTTGCCGATTAACTGTCAAAATAAGAAATACACATTTCTCAAAATACAACTGAACGATCATTATTCACGACATGCTCTCTTACTAAATGGCTTGTCTAATGCAATTTAGCCATCCCCCACAACACATACATTTTTGTGTCGCTCCAAAATCATCTCGTGTTACCTCCCCCCATTTTTTTTTCAAACACTGAGAAGCTCGCTGTTATGAGCTGACCAAAATCCCTTCACTCATTAGCTGAAACAATTACAGATGAAGTATCAAATTACAAAATTATGTTTTGATAGGTAAGAATGGTTCTCGATGTACGAAAGCGCTTAAATATTTTTAATTGTGGAAATTATAAATTAGGAGCACTTTAGGTAAAGTTTTAAACAAGTGCAGAATGTATTAGTACTAAGTTTTGATACGTTTATATTTATGTTTATTTTCTGTCCTACTTTTCCTTCCGTCCGTATCTACGATGATTAAAACTGATTAATGAAAGACTGATGATGTGCCCAGCTAGCTAAAGAAAACTCACATTTCTAATTATAAAACAATTGCCGGTGAACCCACGCACCTCGGGTTGCCGATTCCGTTGACGTTTAACTACTTTGACTTATGTTAGCGAAAACATTAATTATTTTCTCCAGTGTTAAAAAGATGATTGACGGAGTTGAGATATTTGGGAAACGGCCGCGACTACCCGGAAGTCCACTCGACTGGTGACCCCTAAGTTCGCTGTCCACCGCCCCGCAGTTTGACGACGACGAAGAAATTATCCCTTTCCCACCGAAGTTAAACACGTGTTTCTTGCTTGCTTACATATTCGCGTCTCCCTCAGCATCCCGCGTACTCCACTGTTAGCCTTGCGTCCCTCCTCCCCCCCCTCCGAGCACAAGGAGGTGACGAAGTTCCTCTCAGCCAATCAGAGAGAGGCACCCTACTTCCCGCGAATGCGTGAGTCCAGTATTAACGGCCTACATTTATTGCAGAAAATAACGTAGTACATCTTTAACATCACTAAAATACATAAATAACTTTCTTGCTGTTGAATAGTATTGGCATCTTTTAATTAATGCATTATTACTCTAAGTATTTAGTTACCAGTGTGCCGGAGAAGGCGGGGGAAGAAAGAGCGGAAAGAAAGAGAGAAGAAGAGGGATGGAAGGGGGGGTGGGCTGGCAAGGGCTATTCTTTCGGCTCTAGGACCACATGTAGCTGCAACTGGCCTCCCAGTTCGCCAGTTTGACGGTTACATTTACTCACAAAACTATAATGAACATATGTGGACTTATTCTAATTACATTACCATAGCTGATCAACTGACGCTTGGCAGGTTACAACGATACCAAACAAGACATCTTTATTGTATGATTTATGATTGTGATAGTTTTAGGTGTCTTTAATTACTATGGATGGCGTATCACATACCTCTTGATTTTTGACAAGTACGTCGTACCTGTATATACCTCTGACCATTGCACTGTAATGCATATTAATGTTGAATCCACTTAATTGAAACTCTTGCCTTTATAGAAAAAATAAGAAAAATTTCTTAAATTGTAGCTCATCACTACATTTAATAGTTTTATGAAATATGCCTGTTACAGTTTTATTAATATTGGCCTTCGTGTTCAAAAAATGTTGGCGGGGGACGTACAGACATACACACAACTTGCACATGAATTACACATGCACGAACATGATCTCACAAGCCTAATTTTTCCATTTAGGAATGTAGTTAAATTATCTCCTTAGTCTGTGACTGGGTAAAGCTTACGAGTAGCTCAGAATAAAGTGAAGTGTTGCGAGGATGATATCAACACTTAGTAAGCAACATAAATATATATTTACTTTAATTGGTTGCATATTTCCTACAGTATATTTGGTTCTGGGAACTATCATCTTATTTCGACTATATTTTCACTAAACGAATTTTACCTTAAAGTGATGGAGAATAGGCCTATGTACGTTAATAAAGTATAGTAAATTGCTTACATATCTTTGGCTATTTTTTACACATATCTTCAACATAAAATGTTGTTATATTTAAATGGAAATCAAATATAAGTCATTCTTACTTTGTAATTTTTACCATTAAAATATAGTGCAGTGTTAATCAGTCATGGCGTAACATTATCATAATTTAGTTGATTACCGAGAACTCCATAAAATGTTATTAATAGGGGACATGCAATACAGACCTACACACACATACACATACAAACAGAAGCGCGATCTCATTAGCATACATCTTACCTAAAGAAAAGTAGGCTGAAAACGTGGAGGGCGTGCCATAGATATAATTAATGAAAAAATAGTACACGTAAGTTATTAGCAGTGTTACTGTACTGCAAATGATGTGAACGGTTGTGTTTTTTCTTCAAAGAGGCAGCTACTTACACTCCTTGCAAGTATATCTTACATTAGCACCAAGTTTTTTCCATTTAAATTGTACAAATATTATCATAGGATACAGTCTTTTATACTTTTAGTTCGTTACAAAAACGTAGTATATTATATAAAAATGTATTTAATTTAAGTAACTAATGATTTCGTACGGTTAATAGATTTACACAACGAAATTATGAAAGGATGTTATGCATTTCCAGCAAAATATAACTAAATGTGAAATAAGCTTTTAAAACAAGCGAATTCGCAGTTATCGTATCCGCGCCCTTTTGACCTTCCCTTCCCCCAACAATTCAACTAACTCTTGAAATGAAAATAATAAATTTTGATTATTTATATAAAAAGACGTAACTATGAGTTCCTAGCTTGCTTCTTATAGGCCTACGTCTACTGAATGGTAGGATCAATAGCTATGTTTACATTGTTGTATCTTTGAAATTTTCGGTTGCGAACCAAAAATAGGGCAAGAAAACCAATAACTCAACACTTAGAAGGGAGACTGAGTTTTTAAATATTTTTTTAAAGAGAAACAATTATCTTTACGACCAAATATGTATACGATTTAAACTCTAATAGTGCTGGCATAAATCGGCGCTAAGTGTTAGGATCGAAGAAACTTTCTTCATTTAAAAACCAATTTCAAATACTCCTTAAAATTGCCAGGATTTAATTTTTGTCCGAAAACTGTTAAAAGCAAACTGAGTTTCAGGAAATGTTTTGGTTGACAGATTTTCGATGCATGAAAGTGGGCGCTCTGTTTAGTCTTGAAAAATGTAATTACTATGTTTCAAATACAGTGGCGTCTCGAGTGTTATTGCCAGGGAGGGCACAAGATACCGAGAAATGTACTCTCCTGTGAACGCACCGCCGCCGTGTACCTACTGGTTACTTATTGTGTAGTGACCACTCAGTAACAAGCGGCACCTATATACCAGCGTGTCAGTGGTTGTACCGTCTACTAGCGCACAACTCTATACTGTTCTCTGCATCTTGTATCCTACCTGGCAACAACCCACGAGCTGCCACGGTTTAAATATGCCATACAAATGAATGAATATCGTAAAAATAAACACTTTTAGGCAAGTCGATTACGGGGAGACTACATAGTTGATACGAGATATTTGAATTCGTGAAATGTAGTGTCGGTCTTTTTTCAGTAACAGTATCTTCTATTCAGATGCTATACAATTTTTTAGTGGCCACATTATTTATAAAGACTTACACCACACTAGTTATCATGCAGAAAACTTCCTTTAACACAATCTAAATAAAAAGTAAAATTTACAAAGGTTTTCTTTGTACTTTATAATTCATTGTAAAAGTACAAAGTTTCTCTTTGGTAAATCATTCGATTGTTTGTAATTTTACGAAGTTAAAGTTTGTAACGCTACAAATTAATTCCTTTAACTTATATCGACAATTATTGCCGCGAAATTTTTATTTCTAAAAATTACAAGGCATTTATTTGCAGATTAATATAATTTTGTAAAATTTTGTAACTGTACAAAAATTTCCCTTGAAAAATTATTTTTATGAAGTTAAAATAATTTTCTTGATAAAAATATTAGGACAAATTCGTAGTCTACAAAAATCACAGTTGCGTGGAAATTAAATAGTTCTACAAAATCACATATTGTATACCGCTATTTTCTGGAAAAATCAAACATTTTCACAATGAGTGCATACTTTAAAATACAAAATTAAACAAATAGATTAACACTGAACTTACTGTACATTGAGTACATAGAAATAAACTAAAATTAAGTAGCACCTCCGCAGTTAAGGTAGTCTAGCGGAAATATGTGTAGTACCTAAGTGCGGGGATGTAGGGTCGAATCCGAGCGAACCAAATATGTCGTGTAATATTTTTTTTTACTTAATAATTGATTAATATATAAGTTAGGAGACATTACTAAAATAAAGCTAGTATAGTTTTTTCCTTGTAGTAAGCACAACGAAAAGGCTATCCTTTGTAATTTCACACACACATATATATATATATATATATATATATATATATATATATATATATATATATATATATATATATACACTTTGTATTTTTTTTTTACAAAGACAACATTATAAGTTCAATAAGGAAAATCTTTAGACTGCGTGTCCAAAGATATTCTTTGTAAAAGTAAAATTTTTACAGTGAATACTAAGTGCATACCCGACTATTACATGATGAAACAGACTACCAAAAACGCTTATTCAATTCAGAGATATAATCGAAATATATTACGATTTCCTTTCTTTTTTAAGCAAAACAAAACATTACGTGGGAATCAAAATCTGATACATGCCTTCCTAATGATGACCTTCACGTTATTCCTATTGTAAAAATCCCGGAGATTGTTTTAAACAATGCGCCTTTGTAATTCAAACTGAATCTGCTGTTTTAATTAAAAAGTGGCCATACAGGTGTTTAGTCTATTGGTTGAAATAAATATTAAATATTTTTCTTTCCATTATTTATGTTTTCAGATCCAGATTAGCAACGATAGACAGAGAGAGACAGACAGTGAGTGAGTATGCGTGTACGTATGCGCGAGTGTGTGACGGACTTAGGCTGCTCTTCCTCAGAGTGAAAGACTACCTGCTATCCCCTCCAACACCTGCTGCGATAAGCCGCAAAGACACTCGACCTTACAGGTAGGGTTTGCTGTTCAACGGCCTGTTTTGTTACTTTGATTTTGCGCTGTTTTATTACGCGAAGCTCTCAGAGTCCAGTTAAAACTATACTACTATTCTATTGGCCAGAAAGGCGTAGGGAGAAACCTTCGATATTGTCTCAGTTTACTCACTGGCTGCAATGTACATGTTCTTTTTTTAGTCTACACTGTTTACAAACGTCAGGTACTTTTACGACAGTTAAAGGCAAACATGTACATTTTTCAAGGTTTATTTTAAGCACTGTGCACATGAGTACAGTATGATCGTACAAGAAGATCAAGTGGATGTAATACTACCCTCAAAAATAAAGGATAAATCATAGCAGGTCTCCGACCAAAATTGATTCTTCGATCAAAATTGTTATCTGTCGAATTGAGATAACGCGCACCTGGTGCCAACGCACAAAAGCCATTACGCGCCGCTGTAGTGGCAGTAATGATCAGTGAAACCAAGACAAGGCAGGTTTGCGCAGTGCTGCTCCTGGCAGCTACCGCGGTATACCTGCTACACACCGCGTCGTCCGAAAACAGCCGAGGGTCGTCGGTGACGTACAAGATCAACAGGACTGCAACGACGAACGCAACCACCGATGTTTCGACTACAAACTTGACCGCGGACGCGGAGTCCACCAAATCATCGGGGTCACCAGACAATTATACCACTTTACAAGGGAATCTCACCACCTCGCTGGACAATGTCACAACGTCGCCGATCCCGATGAAAAAAATCCTCTACTGGAACAGCTTTTTCGACAAGCCAGACTTCGCATTTGGTGTCGGGAGGCAGCCGTTCGTAAAAAGTGGCTGCCCCGTCGACAACTGCTACACCGTCGTGCGGAAGGAGCAGTATATGAACACAGACGACTTCAGTGCACTACTTTTCCACGGATGGGACCTGGACCCAAGGTGGAAGGATCTAAAGGGACTTTCAACGACGAGGCGCCTTCACCAGAGGTACGTATTGTTCCTATTAGAAGCTCCTCGCATAAACCGTGTTGGATTTGAAGGCTTCCGCCACTTTTTTAATTGGACGATGACCTACCGACTCGACTCCGACGTGTATGCGCCCTACGGATTCTTCGTGCCAATTGACAACAACAGTACATACGTGGATGTCCGTAAGACGTTAGACACACATTGGCATGTCCCGGATAACGTAACTCTGGCCCCAACTTCGTCAAACAAGACCAAGCTAGTGGCATGGATGGTTTCTAACTGCAAAACTCCTAGCAAGCGAGGGTCCTACGTTAAAGAACTTGCGCGGTACATCCAAGTGGACATATATGGGAACTGCGGGAAGTTAAAGTGTGCAAGAGCTGAGACTGAGTCGTGTTACAGGATAATAGACAGTAAGTACAAGTTCTATTTATCTTTCGAGAACTCTCTGTGCAAGGACTACGTGACGGAGAAGATGTTCGCGTTGATGAAGTACCACGTGGTACCCGTCGTGTACGGTGGCGCGGACTACGCGAGAATCGCTCCTCCGGGGTCGTACATCGACACCAGGGATTTCTCTAGTCCCAAGGATCTCGCCGAGTATTTGAAGTATTTGGACGTGAACCCTGAAGAATACAATAAGTACTTCCGCTGGAAGGCGTCGTATCGAGTGAACAATGAACCGATGTCGCATGCCATGTGCAAGTTATGCGAGATGCTGAACGATCCTCAGCAGCCTCAAAAAACTTATGACGACATGCACCGATGGTACAACGGGCCAGGTGTGTGTCAAAGTTAAGTCTTTCTACTGGAAAAATCGAACCTCTAACATTCAGTAGTTAACGTCAATTAAAAAAAAATATATTTATATATTTCAGAATCTGCACATTATAAAACAGTTTCATAAGAGTTATATTAAAATATAATCTGCTTTATATACGATATTTAAATTCTTTCTCAAACAACACATTTGATTTAGTCGAATTTTATGCTTTAATCGTTTCGGAAATTAAAAAAAAAAAAAACTTCTGATTCGCATTTTATTTTAAATTGTTCTGTTCTAAGTACAAAAAAAGATCGTTGTATTAATTATCAAGTAATAATATTTTACGTTTTAAATATCAATTCACGTGTTTTGAAAAATATTAATCGTATTTTATGTTGTTTACAATTAGTGTTTTTTTATTTCTGCAAGTGTTTTTTTTTATGCCTTGAATTATTTTCTCTGAACGTTAATTTTTAAATAGTAATAACTATTCCTTTTAGAGTTTTGCTTAAAATATCAGACGCATTTACGTGTTCTAAAATACCATTTTGTTTCACGTTAAAAAGCAAGAATACATTGTATAAACTTCTCGATACTTGGCTTAAGTTCATAACATATCAGAGTATATAATTTGTTACAAATCATTCTGTTTCATAGAAAGACAGAAACACAGCGATAATTGATAGAAAATATGTATATAAAAATGTAGGCATACGATTTTTCCCCCTATAGGCCTACAATGTTCGTTCTTCTATTATTACTGCTGCTTGATTATTTGCACAAGCTTGGTCTGATATGTCATTAACATAATTCAAGCACTGAGAAGATTATACATTACTCAGATATTATATTTTTTAATGAACCTTTAAATGCTTTTTTTTTTTTTTTTTCCAATATGTAACAAATGTGGGATGGGCTCTTCTTCCACCAAGTCGTGCAGTATTTACCATCAGGGCACAGTTAGCATGCACACTGAGAGGAATATAAAAAAATATTGCGTGTTGTTCTGATAATACTGATAAATAACTGCATTAAACACTGCTTAATCAAAACCCATAGTTTTATCAATTATTTGGTTGGTAACTGAGCCTGACAACAAAAAAGAAAAAATAAAGTTAATAGTAATAATAACATAAAAATATATTTAATTTTTCCAGTACATAATTTTGCCGATATATCTTATTCCACACAGACTGTCTCGAAAATGGAAAAAGGCATTTGTGTTACTGGGTAGTGGCGATGAGCCCTTTAAAAAATTGATGATGACGGAATAAAATAATTACTTTTTATTCTGACACGAGATTAGGATTACTTTATATAATTAGAAATTTATTTATTACGTGTACTTTAAATAATTAGCACAAGACAAATTAAAATTGTTTTACCAAAATATACGGAATTTTGTAAGTCGATATAAAAAAAACGAGGTATGCCAATCTTAATACAATTTCCTGTAGAATTCATGAGCTTATATTTTGTTAATTTTGTTTAGCTGTATTAAATTTACAGCTAAAAAATAATCACTATTTGTATGTTACAGAGTGTTTTAGGAAATATATTCTTACATATGACGTTCTGTAATGACGGTAGGAAAAATAAGATTTAATATTTGTTTGTATCAACACATTCATAAACATTTTATTAATTAATTTTAGTGCTTATCAACAGATTGTTTTCAAGTGTTATCTTCTGAGACGTTTACTGATGGCTTAGTAACTAATCATTTATTAAATCCATTACGCTCCTTTTACTGTGGTTTGTAAGTGTAAGCATGGGTCGAATGTGGCAGGCTCAAGTCTCAACAGTCAGTTCAAGATAAGAACGTACAACAAATCCCTCAGCTTCGCAAAGAAAAATCCCAAAAAATTATAACGGGAACTAACAATGGCGCAACCTTTCTGCAGCAAACTGCGAATGGAAGCACTGTGCACTGAACAGTTGTGCGAACTTAACTGATTTCCGACTTAGTACCAGACTCGTCCAGGATAAAGACGTCAAGGCCGTGGCGGTAGCGCTGTAAACCATCATTTTTAAAATTATCCGTAGCTTGTCCTAACGTACACCAATATTTGAATTTAAAAGAAAAATTATAAAAATAACACCGTCTTCAAAAAATCCACTCTGAAAAAAAATCGCATGAAATTATGAAACATAATTACGTTATTTTTCTGCTTACAAGAAAATCAATTAATTAGGGCAGCAATAAACACTTAATGTTATTTTTGGAGTCGGTGCCAGCTAAGGTTAACAAACGTGTAACGAAGTAGCGTAGGTATATATCAAATTGACTGCGACTAAGCATTTCTTAATAGACACAAAGACAGCAGCCGCGCGGCGTTGAACAGCACGGTGCGTATACGGCGGGGCTGGGGGGAGCACCTTGAGTGAGCGACCCATATGTGGGCAGACGCGTGAGAGCAGACGTCGTTGATAGTTGTGTCAGCTATAGAATACAAGTGCATCGAAAATTTAGTTGAGTTTTCTCTCGTTTTATTCGATTGTGGTTTCTTGATTCTTAAGAAAGTTAAAGTATTTAGATTTGTTTTACACGACGTTTGTGTGCATTTGTCAATATATTTTCGAGGTGTCGGTTTGTGTCCCGGTTTTGTTTATTTTTGTAAATAGATTTATTTAGGTCTATTTGTAACAAAGGTGTCGCTTAAGGCAGTTGTGATCATTTGCAAATTGGTGTAATTAAGTATTGCTACATTATCTAATTAACGTAACTTTAAGTATATGCCTATTTTGTCAATTTCAGGAAATTTAGTCCTCCTAATAAATTGATTACGTTCTAAGTAATCTATAAATAACGTAATTCTTTTTTACTTTTTAGTGGATTTTTTAATAAGAGTGGATTTTTTTGAACTCGTCGCTACTAGGCCTACTTGTAAAAATAACTTTCACTTCTTAATTTTTTTTACGAAGTTCCGGTGTGTACCTTCCACATTCGTGCTGTTTGTCGTTAAGCAGTTCTGTTGTGCCTTCGCAGTCCAGGTTAGTACAGAACATCCTTGACCATAGTTAGGTACCTACCTAGTCTTGTATTGTCATAATCGTACAATATCTCAATCACTGTACGTTTCCTTATTCTATCTTTCCCGGTGGGGTCTGTCCCCGGATTTTTACATGTAGAAATCTTGCTGGACAATGCCGCTGTTCAACGTTATCTCGGGGATCTCCCTCCCCACCCCCACCCACTATTTCATTTCCGCGCCGCTCCATACTCCCTCCACATGTCACTCATCACAAGTGCTAAAGACCTCGATATTAAGCGCTGGCCAAAATCTCTCACTCACGCCTATTCGATTTTGAGGAGTTCGCAGGTGTACCTTCGAAAGCCAAGGTCCACTGCCAATGAATTTAAAATGGGACCCCATTGAAAATATCACCTTTCCAACAAAACATTTTTTAACAGATCGGTTTATAAATGACAGGGTTTTGAGCTAACAAACATAAAAAATTGGCTACAACCAAATTGATAACCTCCTTTTTTTAAGGCTGTTAAAAGAACGACAAACCGTAAACGACAATAATCCTTGTTGTACAAGGTAAGAAATTAGTTTTTTTTGTTATGTGTAACATATTTTTTTTTTTTTTGAAAAAGCAAATTTGGCAGGAAGTTTAAGAATATGTTGTTTAATTTATAATTTTTAGCTATGTACTAAACATAATAACTTAAACATAATATGATTTGGCCGTTTTACCATGTAGAAAGTTTATTAAACGTTGCGGTAACACGAGCTGAATTTTTCTACAGAAGTTAAGGTAAGGTAAGATAAGGAAATTAGACTTCACGTCTAGTAGACAGCGAGGTCATTATAGACTGTGAGACACGACTTGGTACAATGACGGGAGCTGGGAGAGGAGTCGGCCATGGCCTTCGTTAAGAAACCATACCAGCATTCACCTGGAGCGATTTCGGGAAACCATAGAAAACAATAAATCAGGATGGCTGGAGGCGTGGATTGAATTTGATCCTACAGAATTGTAGTCCACCGTGTTGCCGTTGCGCCACCTCGCTCGGTCTACCGAAGTTAACATAGTTAGGCACGCCTGATTCGCTTGGTCACTTTAGAAAATAGCATTAGCAAATATAAATTGCTTAGTTTCGAAGGAGCAATTTAAAGTAAACTGGACGTAGTTATACAAAAAGAAACCAACTCGCAGTCCACTGAAAATTATATATTCAAGGTCAAAGTCTGCTGTGTGTATTTAAACCTTCTATAAACCATTCTATTCAGCGTTTATTCCCTACAAATATAATAATTTAAGCCTTTTTTATCGGGATATATGTTGGACCTTCTCCTTGTTCTTGATATGAATATCTGATTATTACTTTGTACGTTGGTTCCTTTTTGCTTAACTACGTACAATCAAGCAGAATTTTTCATACGATTGTGTTTTGTTTTAGCAAATACCGTTGACAAATGTAAGTTCTTACTATTTTTCTTACGATAAATGAAGCATGGCCTCTACTGATACAGAATCGCTTGGCTGCTCCAAAGTGACATCATGCCTTTCTTTAAACCTCCCGTTTATTTGTAGCTTGCGTAAGAACTTAAAACACAAATACACTCACATTTAACCTTTGTCATCAAAAAGCCTACTGAACACCAGATACACTGTAAAATATTACGGAAATATCTTGTAACTTAGTGCACTAATACACGATGGTTTTGTATCAATACATGCGTGGATATGAGAGGAGGTCTGTAAGTTCCGTTTTCTTTCTAAACCTCTTTAAAGCATCAAATAACGAGGAAGAAACTATTGAAATTAATTTATTGTTAATGCCTACGGACAGCAATTGTTTCAAAACCGGGTTTCTCTCCATTAAAATACCACTTTTTTTCCCGACTGGGAATCCCAAAGTGACAAGATTCAAGCTTCTTCCTCAAATCAGCTACGCGACCAGGATTATCATGGATCAGATTGAGACCGGATATTAAGCCCGATATAAAATATATGTACACATGTTTTCTTTTATTATTTTACGTTTATTATCGTTATCATAATTATTAGCATTATCAAGAGAGTTTATTCACATACCCATAATTTATGCTGTAAGGCTTAACAATAAACGGCTTCCAGACGATTTAGACCTACGTATTTATGACCGTCCTGGAATTTGAACCTAGGATCTCTTGCTAGGAAGGCCGGCTATTATGAACGTAAAAGCATTAAATGACCATACTTCCTTCACGTAACATACATTTTTACCTTACTACTGCCATTAAAATATGTGACCTAACCTAAGTGTGCGTATATAAGCATGTGTGTAAGTACGCAATACAAATATGTGTGCGTTCGCGTGCGTCTGTGTAAATCCTGTGATACATTTTTATAATGTTGTTTATAATGATTTCAAATCGACTTAAGCATTATTGATGTAGGTGACAGCGATAACAACTTTATGAATAAACGAAAACGTGACAACTCAAATAAGCTTGAGGCCAGATTAGGATGCGTGTCAAAAAATTTGCAAAGATGATAACTCGTAAATATTACAACTGTAAATTTCCTTGTATTACGTGTTTTTCTATTATAATTATTGGTGTATGTAATGGTAGCCGAAATGAAATAAAATGTTTCGGTCATTTTTGCAATAGTGTACCAAATAGATACGTGAATAATTTAAAATGAAAATCCACTACGTGTTCTTGCCTGCTGGTAGGATCACACGGTGTATGAACGGTTGGGCAGGCTACTCGACTAACGAGCCAAGCCTCTCGTCCGTCCGGCCCGAGGAATGGAGAGAAAGAGATAGAGAGAGAGAGAAAGAGAGAGAGAGAGGATTTGGTCAGTGCTTAACATCGAGGTCTTTAGCGCTGGTGAGTGGTGATATGAGGTGATTATGATGCAGCACCGGAATGAAAGGGCGGGGGAAACGGGAGATCCCCGAGAAAACCCGCCGACCAGCGGCACTGTCCGACACGATTCTCACATTCGAAAATCCAGGGTCCGAGCCCGCCGGGAATCGAACCAGGATCGCTTTGGTGGGAGGCAAGAGGTCTGACACCTCGGCCACCGCGGACCCTTCCGAGGAATGGATGAGATGAGGTGAGGTGGTGAGGTGAGATGAGTGTGGAAAAGTTCCCTGAAAAAACCCACCAACCAGCAGAAACGTCCGCTACGTTTCCACGTGCAAAAATCCGCCGGGTATCGAACTCGGATCGCCTAGTTGGGAGGCGAGAGGTCTGACCGCTCGACCACAGCGACTTCGTAAACATCACTAATTAAATACGTTAAATTCATAACGCGTTTGTTAGTAATGTAGCCTATCCATTTCCATTAATCCACAGTGAATTCATGATTACTAAGCTTCAAAATCACCCATTGAAAGACGGTCTCTGAAATATATTTGCAAATACAATTGCATCCTAATTTCTATCTTTCCTACACGATAACCTGTTGGAATCGAAAAAAAGTAGTAAGTATGGATACAGTTAACGTGGAAACGCAAAGAGTGTAAGTATGTTTGTAATTAAATCAAATTTACTTTTTGTTATAAGTCCGCGCTCTGCATGTGATGCAAGACTTGCTCATAATGGTTAAAGTTTCAAGAAGCAAACTGTGAACATAAAAAGAGTAATGTACATTTCTTCGCAATATTACCAACTAAGTTGATTTTCCACTGAATAGCACGGGATTCAGAAACAGTTACCGGTGAAATAATAATTTCAGCTGACAGCGTAATTTTCGACGGAGCGCAATGTTAATTTGTAAATCGCAATTTATCTGTCGATGTTGTAGATCATTTTAGTGAAGTAGTCTTTAGAATGGAATACGAATAAAAATTGTAGTGTGCTATACTGTTATGTTATAAATTTAAATCTTCACAGTTGACGGAATTTTCACGGATTAAATGTGAATGTTACAATCGCAAACACAGCTCGTAAGTGAGAGGCTGACAGCAGAACGTGCTATGTGTCAACCTGCTGCAGATTCCATGAAAAATAATTTCTACTGACTCCAAATTCTTCTTGCGACAACGCTACGTTGGAAATGAGGAGTTAACCGTACGCTTTTGCGTTGAGTCGTATAACCTCGCGTTCGTTTTAAACAGGGTTTAGGGATTGTCCAACTGAAGACAAAAAAAAAAAAAAACGTTTTACGGATTGTCGCCAGCAAAGGCATTACAGATAGCCACACAAACTGAAACACAGACAAGAACTGGAAGAGTGATTGGCGATGGTCCTTGTTGAAAGGGCATCGCACATAATTTAGACCTAAAAGCATTAGTTCAAATCGCAGATATCCCAAAACTATTTAGCAAAATTTAAGAACAGCAACCTTAAACATTAGGTATTACTAACTTCCTGAGCAAACATATTTCTGTATAAACGTATTTCTGAAAAAACAATCGCTAACACAGAAATCTCAAAAAGAAAAAAAATCATCGCAGCGCAACAGATCACTCATAAACGCATTATTTTGGAAGAATGTTGTTGAAAAATTTACGGAATACTATCTACAGTTGATGTAGTATTTACGTATTAACCTTAAAAACGTGATTTTTTAAAACTGTGTTTTAGCGTTTGTTCATCTACCGCATATTATTAAGGCCATGCTCTTTAATTTATTTCAAAGGATTGAAAATAACTCGAATATTATTTTAACCAAATGCTTAGAAAATTTTTGAGACTATGTACAGTCATACGATACACAATTTTGGCAGAGCGTTTTTAAAATAATGTACTGCTTGATAGCAAAAAAAAAATAAAAATATTTTGCTTTATTTTGACTTGTTTTAACATAAAAATATGTGATATTTCAGGGTGTGGGGGGGGGGGGGAATCTTAAAATCGGTTTCGTGAAATGTAACAAAAAAATTCAGATGTAAACGTGTTAAAGCTGTGTCAATGAATTTTTGATATAGGCATTATTTTGCGTTAAAAAATGTTTCCAAAACCACTGCAAAAATAAAGAGCGAGGCCTTAATAAAGCATTCTAGTTTTCAGCTGTAAGCGATTTCGGGAAACCACGGAAAACAAATAACAGGTTGACCGGAGCCGGGAATCGAAGTTGGGTCCTCCCGAAGACGAGTCTAACGTATTACCATAGCGCCACCTCGCTAGGCAGTGGCGGTTTGAAATTGTTTATACAGACGTCTGAGCGATATGTTTTCGTATGTAGCCATGCATATTAAGACCCCTGAGGCCCACTTTAGCAGCTACCAGAGTTGCGTCTTTACGTCATTAGTAAATTTACAAACGAATACATTGATTTTTACACTGGAGTTAAACCTTTTAGGCTGTTCGCGGTAAACTATGCAATGTTGGAGTCTGCCTTGTCAAACAATTACATTTAAAACCTAATTTATTGTATCGCAACGAGTTAAGTTTCGAGTGCGGTTATATCTACACAGACGCGGACAGCAATGTTAGTTATGAAATGTGCAAATATTCTCCATGATTGCAGTTCGTCGTCAGGTGTCTAGCTTACTTGGACAGAAACTTGCCTTCATCACAGGTAGCAGAAACTTTGTAGGATAAATGAGAGTTAAAAACAGCTGATCTAAATTCCTCTTTGCTTAAGAGTTTCAATCGTTGCAGTCACTTACAAAAAAACACAAAAACTAACACACACATACACATATACACACACCCTCGCACACAATGACACACATTGACACACAGTTACACACAAAACACGCACAACATATACACTGATGATTTCATTGGTGAGGATTATTTTACGTACCGATACCGCCGATGTAAACATTGAATTTATGACATCTGAATCGTGGCGTTTCTTTCGTTACGCATTTCAAAATCCTATCTTCTCTTAATTCACTGACGGGTAACCCACGGTAAATGTGCCGGCATTCAGGCAGGGACAGTTAAAAAAAAATTGATATTTCAACGTGACATCGCATGAAAGTATGTTTTATTTTACCATTTAAGTTTATTACATTCAATTTTCTTGACATAACGAAACGGTTCTTTCAGTCAGCGCACATAAATTGTAGATTTTTTTTTAAACTAGCCTCAACAAGCTTTAACGGCATGTTTCGAAACATTTTCCCCTCTTATTAACTTAAATTGTGCATTTTCGGAATTTTAGGAAGAAAGTACCGAATCATCGTTCACGTGAAGTCGAATGAAATATGTATTTTTTGTTGTCAGAAAGAACCAAAAGTCCATATATTGCAGCTACATAACTAAACAATTATCTTCTCTCACAATTACAGTATACTATAATAAGAAAGAAAAGTTATCTTGTTTTATATAAAATTTTAAGAAGTATATCATTTGAAACGTAATATTTTTGGTTTAAAAATACTACTACTTTTGTTTGGGTTCATAAATTTTAGTATTACATAAATACATGGTTATATTATGCTAAATATTGTACACAATTCAATTACGTATTTACTTGTCACTTGTGACTGCTTTTAATTTGACATATGTATAAATAACATGAAAACTCTGACACACGTGTCTAGAGATTTGGGTAGTTGCTGATGTAAATTGACTTGAATCACACGTCGTTTAGAGAACATGTGCTAGTGCCCAAATAATTTAATTTCTACATCTATCAGTATGTGTATTACGATCCTGATAAAAATGCATCGTACGCGTTGATAGTGATAATAAACACTACAAAGCAGTGTACTGAGAAGCTAAAAAATGCAGCAACAAGACGGAAATAATGCTAAAGTAACTAGGCACACATTAACGACGTGTTTAAAATTATCACTACTTTCTCAGTAACCAATTAAGTAATGAACTGCTGGCTACAGACAACGTTAATATATGGGAATATAATCTTTGCAAACGGTCATTTTCTTTAATTTTCGTACACTGTGATCCTTGCAAAAAATTTAGAGAGACTATACAGGCGTACTTTTCTCCCTCGTTAGTGAAATTTTGGTAAAATGTGTTAATATTTTTTTAAGGTTCCATGTAATAACGGAAACGTTATACTTTATTAGCAAGTTTGCATTCACAACAATTGCCTTTTTTTTGGGAACCTTAGTTTTAATAACTACTATGTTGATCAGTAATAGAGATTTTATCTACAAAATGTTGTTTATTTACACATGTACCACACGAAAACAAAATTGGTATAGTCATCCGTGTTTTTTTTTTGTGGACCAATACCGGTTTCTTAAAATCTAATAAACCAAATATTTGGTTGCATCGCAGATTTCGTTCTCTATACAACCGGTATGTTATCCAGAAAAATATATGTCACCTTGTTTCCCGATCTTCTTCTTAGTGTACCTTCTTCTTTCCTAGCTTAAGTTCCACATATTTTTTTGGAACAAATATGCAGGTCTCTCAAGAGAGGTAGAATGAGGGGAAGTTTTAGGATTAGGTGATGCTCTAATTATGCCTGTTATACTTTTATTGCGTCAAATGACGCAGTGGCTGGTACTTTCTCTGCTGTGAAATGGATACAACAGTAGTAACATATTTATAAATATTTTAACCCTTGTGTCAGTAAAATAATATATATATATATATATAATATATATAGTCACATATTTAAGCAGAAATAACAGTACTTTCTACAGTTAGCAACTGAAACATTTGCGACGCCAACGAAACTTCCACGCCACGTCCCAGTAACAGAAATTTGCGTACATACAGGCACCGAAGGAACATTTCGCTATAGCCTCAGACTGAAAAAGTAGCCTGTTCAAATGCTAACACGTATTTGGGCGTGGTGACACTCCGCCTCATAGCTACGTCAGAGTCGCAATCTCGAATGTTAAATGAGAACTATGTCCACAAATATTGGATTAGAACACTATAAATCCAGAGTCACTGGTACAGACGAGAGGAAAGGTATTACGTACTTTCTCGAAATTAATTTATCCAATTGTACTGCCTGAAAAAACATTTTTTATGTGAAAGTAAGTAAAAGGTGCAGACTCGCGTAAATTTATGCTCATGGCATAAAAATATGTATTCTGTAATAGAGCCATATAGATTTTGCTTGATTTCCTCAGCGGCGACGTATTTTTGTTTTTTTAAGCAATTTTGGATTTGCGAATAAAGTGAGGTTTTTCTTATACTTTTGCATACTGTGTTAACAAAGTAAACAATGATGATTTAAGTTAATTTTGCATAGTAATTTACATTACTATAGAGGTATTTTCCCGGAAAATTTAAAGTTGATGAATCCTTGCTATTTTTCGGAGACAGCTTGACATTTATTTTTACAATCCTTATAATCATTAATACTGTAGGATAATTTGTTACACTTTTAGGATCATAATATGTATTTTTTCTAATGGGACAAATTGAAAACATATAGAAATTATTAACGAACCAGAAAATGCCAACAAGCACATACCAAAACCATGTAAATGGGTAAGAAATGTATCCAAAGAAAGAAGAGAAAATTGGTGGTCGTAGCCTACTCTGGACTAAAAAAAGATGCACATTTATGAAAATGGGCACTTTATCAAAGTCGTTAGCCAAGACAACTGAAACCATTTCGAAATTGAAAATAAGTGGAAAACCTTCAAAAATCAAATGCATGACGTTCGCGGAAAAAGACAAGAAATAATCTTCAGTCATCTTTGGAAACATATTAATTGGAGCCAACGCAAAATATATGTAAACAGTTTCATGGATGCATTAAATACAAGAGATAAAAAATCAGAAAATTATGTTTCACGAAGGCATGCGAGTTTTGCTTTCCGCTTGCCAATGAATGGGGTTGGTGTGAGAGTTTACAAAACAATGTTTGTCAATACTCTTTCCATCTGTTAGCGGTCTGCTTCATCGTGGGTGAGCAAGAAAAAGTTACTCTGGGCGAAGTTAAGAGATGTTGGTTAGTGCTTAACAGCGAGGTCTTCAGTGCTGGTGAGGGGTGATGTGATGCGAGTATGGAGCAGCGCCGGAATGAATGGGCGGAGAAACGAGAGATTTCCGAGAAAACCTGCCGACCAGTGGCATCGTCGGCACGATTCCACATGTGAAATCCGGGGATCGACCCCCCCCCCCGGGAATCGAACCCGGATCTCCTTGGTGGGAGGCGAAAGGTTTGACCCTTGGGCCACCGCGGCCCCTACTCTAGGTGAAAATGAAGTCAATGAGAGTGATGAGGAGGGTGCCGTAGAGCATACTGAATAATTTAGGAATGACATGGCAACTTAAAACAATGCAGATAGTTTTGGGAAAAGGAAGGCGAACAAAAGTAGGCTAGAGTGTGAACCAAAACTAAAAAAAACGGATATTTTGAAAAATAATTTGGACTCAACTGAAAATGAAATCTTACTATTGTCGCCAGAGCACAAGCCAACTTTATTTGGAATTAGTATGGCTAACTTCCAATTCCCTTTACAAGTTTTACGAGTGTGAATGTAAAAACAACGATTAAATTCGTCTGAGCTACTAAACATTCAGTAATTGAATCTGTGTCCGTTTCAGCAAAAAAAAATTAATGATATACTTATCGTGTACACTGGTAACTTATCTGACCAAGAATACAATCAACATATTTCAAATAAGAATAAAGCAAGAGAAGAGAAAGCGAAAGATTTGACCAGCACTTGTGGCATTCATGTGTACACAGTGGACCTCCAAAAAGTTCTCATAATTCCTAGTCTAAATGTATCAGCATGTATTTTTAAGCAAGCTTTGAAATCTTCATAAAACCCATATGTTATTATTTTTAATTAATAATGAGCATTTAGTATTGGAATATAGTTTCTGTCCTAGCCCGGCCAGCACAGTAGACGCCAACTATCTGCTGGACCTCTGGTTGCAGAAACTATATTCCAATACTAAATATCCATTACTAATTGAAATTAATAACGTATAGGCTATACGAAGATTTCAAAGCTTGGATAAAATTACAATCACTTATCTGATGACCAGTAACTAGACAAATGTCTTCGTCGCTCCCATGTCAGTAATAGATAAAAATTTTAAACCACAGATAAATTTTTAATTTTATTTTGACCGTCCAGCCAATTTTTTTGGTTTTTTTTTGTTTTCTATATCCATTAAAACAATGACAGAGAAACAAAAATCAACCTCCTAGCCAAATAAACATAATTTCCCTTACAGTTAATATACATACTCTCAACCACGGTCGTAGAAGAACAGGTCTGGACACTCGCCTATCTACCAGTGCATTTTGTTTGACCCCCTTGTTGTTTGGCTGTAGTTCGTCAAGTTACCGAAAATGTTGTACTTTTTGGCGCTGTGACCCGAGCGGTCGGACTCAAACTCCGCCCACTTTTTCCAGTGTTAACATTATAATGTAAATAAAGATTTCTGGAGCCATTATTTAAATGGTGTGTGATTGAAGTCTTTCATAAATTGATTAAAAAATACGTTTAAATAAATTATTTATCTTAGTGGGAGAGAAGTGGGCGAAGTTTGAGCTCGACCGTCCGGATTACAGCGCCAAAAATTATATAGCATTATCGGTAACTTGGTGAACTACAGCCAAACAACAAGGGGGTCAAGTTTCCAGATTAGTGTCCAGACCCGTGCTCTCAACACTAAATTTACGTTACATTACTTCAGAAACCAGTACACAGCAAATAATAACACCTTTTACAAACATAATAATTAACAATTTCGTAAGATCAAAAACGTTTAAATCAGATATCTCAAAACTAATAAATAATTAGACCTATATTGCACAGCAGATATGAAAAATATGAAACTTCTAGGGAGACTTCAATTTAAGTGCTTTCTTTCTGAAAGTAGTTTACAACATTAAATCAACTTAAACCCTACCTTCTTGGAAAATAAAATAGGTGACAGATGATTAAATATAAAATTGCCATTAAAATAATAACAAGTGTTAAAATGTCATGTGTCACAATTTAAATGGTCATACGTTACCACAACCACGTATGTCTCCATTAAAACCTGATCAAAAACACGTAGATCATGTAATTGTGTACTTATTATTTATAGTTTCTTTGTTATTTCACAATTGAAGAGGTTGAGTATGTTACAGATGTAGTGTTAAGAAAATCAAGTTCAATGTACAATTTGGTTTGTACCACAGAGCACTTGCTCCTACGGAAAGAGAGAAAACTCAAGCTTGTAACTGATGTCGCTTATTCTGACCTCGCTGCTCTGAGGGGAACAGCAGCGCACCAAACTCTCAGTGGCGAGAGTGTAAAATTCCAACCAGCGCATGCGCAGAGCAGTTATTTCTCCCCCTCCCCGCCCCACCATGCCCTCATGACCTATTTGTTTATATTTATGTTTAGTTTTGGTGCACAGACACATTTTCTGGACGTATTTTGCCTGTAAGTATTACATTTGGCAGATTTTGCCCCCCACAAATATGGTAGACACATTATATACGTATTTAACGCGACTGCATTAACATTCGTCCATAGACACAAAACGTATGTGAAGTTTGCCACATAACCACAAAGCAATATCAGTCAAAAATGGCATGGCAGACAAGCTCCTAACAACGTCACGTAAATAAGGGTTGGCTACTAGCGCACCCAATATCGTTGTGAAGATAACGTCAACTACTGATAAAAAAGTAAGCAACACAATTCCCCTATATCAGTGTCACCCCCCTGGTTTGTACTCTGGGTTTCATGCAAACAGTTTTTTTATCTCTCCTGTACAGTTTCTGTTTCGATATTTACAAGTCTTTGATCGCCGGCCGACGATATTCTCCAGGATGGTTGGACCTACTCTGTGTGTGTTAAAATGTTTGAATCAACCTAAATATGTTGATTTAAGGGAGGATACAGATTCAGTCGCAAAATTATGATGAGCCGATAGCATACTCCTTCCCTTCAAATGAAGAAATGGTTTATTTAGATAGGTGTTGAAAAAACTCAGTCGTAGTTTTTGATGTAATTCTTGATATTCAAGACACTGTGAGAGATTGTTTTACTCGTGGCGGGCACAAAAACATCGATTTCTTCTATTTATCTCAGACGTTCTCTCTAAGTGCCGCAACAACTTATAATAGACAACTCTAACTTTCTTTGTATGTTACGCAAGATGACACAAATCTTAAACACATTCATCGCGATTTTGTTGGTGGTGGTATGCCCTTTGAGAAATTTACGGAGGTTTGTTCTAAATGCTGGGACCAGGGATATGACATCATCACAATATATATGATCCGTAAGCTGAATGAGGGAAGGTATCGTAAAAAAATTAAAGGCTTCATTTTAACATAGAACATTTACGAAAAATGTATCGGCCCAAATAGTTCAAAATTGATAGCCGAGGTTTCTTGGGTTTTTAATGGAGGAATTTTCATTAAAACTAACTTGCTTTCTTTTATATATTTATATATCATAATTATTTCAATATTCACAAGTATACCATCAGGTACATACCATTTTTTATACTTTAAAAATATTTCCTCATCATGCATTAAATGAAAAAATTGATGGATGCAAATTATTTTCAAATGTTGGTACAAACTGGTAATTTCTTAATAATTTTCTGGTTTAATAATTAGTTCATATACTTTACCAGCCGCCATAAAAATATATTCAGTCTGTTTCTCAGGTAAAATATTAGTTTCTTTGGCACTGTACCTTCCAACAAACAAAATAATACAAATTCTGTTGGACTGGTAACACTCTAAGTTGACTGAATCGTTAGGTGCAATTCGACATTCCACAATTCAATGCATTTGTTTTAAAAATCTGAATTATTATTTTCTTCTAAGCATGTAATTTAGGCTTTAGCCAAATATCTCTTACTTCTGGTAGAAGTAGTTAAAAAGTCACTGAACTGTGGGTAGGAAATAAAATCATTTGGAATGATCTTGCCAGTAGTTGAATCGGTCATTTGAGAAACTCCACATGTCCATAAAAGTTAGTTATAAAATAATCAGCAAAAAACATTTTAATTGAATTAGATGGCAGATATCAATAGTATATTACTACTGCAAGTAAGGGTAGGATTTATTCAGTTTTTCCCTAAACAACACTTATAAATGTCAACAATTGTGGGAAGTTTTTCAAATTAATAATATGGAAATGTATGTAAATGTTCTTTCGGTTGCAAAGAAAGTAATGTAATGTAAGTAACTAAAACGATTACTGTGTACACACTAGAAACTATAAGATTACAGCCAACAACCAATACAAGAAAAAGTGTGTTTAATCAATGACGTAATTGCCTTGGGGGGGGGGGGGGGGG
>PNEQ01008775.1:0-14027 GCA_003012365.1 Medauroidea extradentata | reverse complement strand
TATTTCTGAAATGTTATAAGTATTGACTCCATCTCCGCTGTAAATTTGCAACGATTGCACGTAGACTGTACTATGAGCTCTACATATTCTGTCGGTGTATATAACTGCCTGTATATAGCTCCCTGGTGAGCCGTCAAACAATTTTGTGTTTTAATTTATTTTGACAGCTTTTTGAGCTGTGGAACTGAAATTGTTTGTGTCACGTCTTTGCCTTCCTTTTGTTTCTGGTTTTTTTGTGTTCGAGTTGATCTATTGTAAGGTAAGAATCAATATTCATAACTTTCAGTTCCTCATCAGGAACTTGAAATACAATGTTTTTTCTACTTTAATTTATTGCAGTAAAAATATTTCAATAAATTATTTTTATATCCTACTCAAATTTACGCTTAATGTGCATCGCAGAACCAGTGACACCAGCCGACTATCTCTCATCGAGATCTGCATCTGGGCTGAAAACCTTCTTTTCTAGTCCCTTATCAGTTACATGTCTTTCAGCTAGATCTTTATGGTATTGATAAGCTATGTCATACTCCATTGCTGCTGCGTCCAATCTATAGATTAATAGGTATGCCACCTCTCTCATGCCTGTATTTTAATCTGGTACCAGGTCGAAGATATCGATAACCTAGTGCATATAGCTCAAGTGGAAATTAAGTAATTTGATCATTGAGTTCTTCTTTACCACGATACTCTGATTCCCAGCAAGAATATTGTATGGTGTATGTATGCGTAATAGATAATGTATACATTTTGGATTATTTACAGCAAAGTTACTAAACTTTGCTCTGGAGCATATTCATTATTCCTACGTTCTCTTTATGATAGTTACCATTCCCAGCATTCACTTCACCACAAATCACGAGAAGACGATCAATTATCTTCATAATATAATCTCTCCATAAATATATTTTAGAATAACCAGTATATTTCTTAACCCCTTTTCCTGATCTAGGTGACAGACGTTTATTTTTATAATATCATAAATAGGTTTAACAAAATTTTTCCTGCTGTCACCCTGTTAGCTTTTGAGGTTTTCAGTTACTGTCGGTCTTCTGAACAACTACATTTATATCGGTTAGAATTTGACTGTAGTTTTGGTAGCATGTTGCAGTATATTCACTTTCTGAAATAACCTTACTATTTAGCAATTTCAGCATAAGCCATCAGTTCCAATGTACTGTCGACCATCTATAGCGGGGTTGTCATCGTTGAATGTTCATACTGCTAGCGCCAATATACCTTTTACTTCCTTCAGGTCATAATCCAAAAACATCGTCACCACAGCTTTTTTTACAATTCAGTTACTTTTTTCGCAAATAAATGTTTTCGTGTAGTTAGTTATCGGTAATTTATCGGTTCTAAAACACTTCAATACCTCGGCAAGGCGTTCAACGCCTTTCCTCGGGGGTTACAACGTTTCCAACGCCATCGGAGCGTTCATAGCTAAACAGATTTCTCTCAAAAGATGTTTCTGTAGGCGTTCGACGATAGTCTAGATTTTTAACAGCTACTGGAACATATTCTATGACAAGATTTTTATTGTTGTTTGTAACTTTCTCTATTTTTGCCCCATGTCCTGTATTGCATTTATCATACGTCGTTCCTGTTTTTTTATTTCGGTCATAATCTTTGCGAAGTTTCGTAAAAGCTTAAATTCCTCAATTAATTGTTTTCGTCTCTGTTTATTTTTCTTAGCCTGCTCTTCAGAAATCATTTATTATACACATAAAATAAAACGAATGTCGATAACATTAAGTGTGTACTGTCTTAAATGTAAAAGGTAAACAAAGTGACAATGTTCATATGAACAGACAAATAACGTTAGAATAGTAATGAAATGTGTTTGTAGACATTGTTGTACCAGAAAGTCAAAATTTGCCGCTGGGAACTTAAACGACACTGCAACTGAGCTTCACAAACCAATTATAAAATCTATCCCAGAAGAAAAGTTCTTTCTTTTGGAATAGATGACCTGTGGCAGGTTTAATTAGTAGAAATGGACTCTGGCTCCTTAAAAAGCATACGCCGAGTTAATAAGAAGTTTAAGTATATGTGTTACCCCATTTCCTGGGATGTAAGAAATTGAAGATTAGGGTACTAAGTTCTGACAAAATTGTGAGGTAATTTCTGTAGCTCTTTTGGCTTCTATGGCATATCATATAGCAAAAACTTTCAAGTAATTTAGTTAAAATTGGATGTTTCAAACAGCAATTTAAAAAAAAGAACTAATTCGGGATATGCCTTTAATTAAACTTTAATATCAATTAACACAACAATATTAATTATTTTCTAAATTTTTACTGAGTATATATATACATATTAATATTTATTATTTAGTTTTATCAGTAGGTACGTTAAAATTGTTTTGTTGTAGCTACTAATTTGTAAGAGAATTGCAATAAAATTTTTTTTAACAAATTTAAATAATACAGTTGATAACGTTTTACACTACAAAAATACTTAACGAATTCGATAACAAATGATAAAAAAAAAGGTTTACAACTTAAAAACAACGCAATAGGTTAGGTTGGGCCCATCCTTCGATACGCTCAAATTAAAGAAGAGGTTTCATTATATACTTTAAAATTTAAAACGAGTATTTTCCTTAGATTCATCGGTCATCTGAGGCATCGGCGGCGAGTTCAAAAGTAAAGTAGTCTTATGTTGGGACTTGAAAATGTATGTTGCGAGGTCAAACATCAAGATTTTAAGAAGGTTTGTGACATTCCTGGGTAGAAGAGGAGTAAAGACATCGCGTCCATCTCCAGGGCAGTTAGGGAAGCGTCACGTCACATCACATGAACATCACATAAAAGACGCGTGGCCAACGCACCAACTCTGGGAACGGTGGACAAAATTAAAGAAGTTAAAAAAAAAATTAAGAAATTAGGGATGGGCAATAACGATACGTGACTCGGACATACCACAAGGCGAAGAACCTACAAAAAAGTTACGTGAGAATGAAAAATTAACAAGGCACAACCGAGCCTAACTTCACATTATTGCATCAAGAGCAAGAAGAACGACAATCGCTTCGATGGGCTCAGGTAACATAGAATGATGCTTGCATAGAAGTTGTTTAGGACGAGTCGTAGTTGTTTTAACTAATATACTTTTAACTTATAATGTGTACCGAGCCCGCAGCTGCGGAGAACGAGTACAAAATTATATATTTGAAAAAAGTGAATAAAATACTGAAAAATACCAAACACACATAAACAGAAATCAAAACTGAGCTACGTATGTATGCATCAATTTATTTTCAAGATACGTTATGCAAGTCAATAGAAATAGCTTCCGTGAAAGACAAGTAGCCGTTGCAAAACATACACAGTATGTAAAATTCAAATAGAAATCATAGTATATAGTACATATTAAATGTTGTGTAAATGTTCTTAATATGCGTACATATATGTTTCCACAAACGGAAATGAACAAACAAGATTATGACAATAATATAGGTCCCATGCATGGGTTCACAAGGTGCAGGTCCCCTTCGACCGCTACAGAAAAACGTCCGTACATCTGAATCCTATAACCGGCAAATATGCCCAAGAAAGTACAATCAAATTCAGTATTGCCGATAATTCAACGAGAAAGGCATGAATTCTTTAAGACCAAAATAAGTCAGCAATGACTCGTCCACGGGCACCATTTGATTCCTTTTCAACATCATATTTTAGGATAGCAAGTGCAAAATAAACTGACAAATCTAACGTATGGCCACACGGTCCTCATTATGTTGAAACATTACAAAAGCTAATTAGCAAAAGGTTACGTAACAAAAGCACAACCCTAACAAGAAGCATACTTATTTCCAAAAAGACGGCTTTTAATACATGAATTTATAAAAGACACAGAAACGTTACGCACTAAAAATTACACATGACGGCACCGCCTTGCCGTCATGGGGGAACAAGTCCCCAACCTGACAATTAAATACTCTGGAGCTTGTGCACTTACAAGCCGTTCACGATGGTCCCAGTAGAAGAGTGGAGGCAAGGCCCACACATACACTCCGGTAAGCTTGGCCAGAGCTTAGCAATGCGCACGAGCAGGGAAGAAGAGTTAGTTAGTAAAGAAAAGAATCACGCGAACCGAGCCACCATCGATGCTTACACTTGCCGACAAAGTTCCATAAATATTCTCACCGCGCCACCGTCGCTCGGGGAGATAGACGGTGCAATCTCCTCCCCAAAAGTCTCTCTTGCATATAGAACGACGAATTCACAGAGTCTGCAACCCTAAACAGTACATAATGAAGAGGAATAAGTAATTGCGTTAACACAATCTTGAAGTAAGGATCATCGACAAATAGTCACTTGAAGAGATCGTGAAGTATTGTTGAATAGGTACGAAGAAGTCATGAAGAAGACGAAGAAATTATACACAGTTCGTAAAGCATCGGAGAATCTCATCTCCGGGAAGTGAAGATAGATGCGACACAGAATCTGTAGGGGCGAGTGACGGCAACCAGCTATGTCACCACGCACAACGGGTTGCAGCTCCGGGAGGAGACAGGCGTAAAGGTTTCAGGTCCGTCGGAACAACAGCACGCATCGTAGTACACAGACGGTTGGCAGTGGGAACATCTTCACCACACAGAGATGTAGCTGCTCGTAGAATCATCTTGCATCGACTCTTGTGGCACGGTCACGTGGGAAAACATGAAAAGGAACAAGAAGGTGGCAGAAAGAGACAGGAATAAAGCATGAATAGAATAGAGACTCTCAGAAAGAAGAGGAAAGATAAACAAGGTACAGATGCCAAGGAAGCGCGCATTAGCCGGAATAAACAATACATCAAAAGTTTAAACACCAAAAAGCAAATCACAAAAAATTTAAATATACAATACCCTACATACTCATCTCAAATAATTTCAGATTCTCCCCCGGGGAGAATTATACATACTAAATGTTAAACCACAACAATACCCAAAACAAAATGAGATATTATCGTACAATCTTAAACTCTTACAATAAATCTGTTTAAATGCGAAACATGGGCTTTTCTTGACTTACGCGGATTACTCAATAATTGTAATGACACTGTGTTTGGCCCGAAAAATTTACACACAGAAAATGGGCCAGAATACTTAGGAATAAATTTGCCGCTAATCTTACTCGCAGTGTCGAGCAAACAAAAGTTAAGGCACAAAACCCGATCACCCACTCGAAAAAGGGTTCAACCCTCGATTTATCCAAGCGGTCGTTAACTTCAGTTTTAGCCACAGCGAGGCGTCGTGCCACCCGATCATACAGCTCATCCCGGTCGACATCATTCAACGGGGAAGAGGGAGATGGAATACCCCAAACATTCAGTAAGGGATGGGAAGGATGTCGGCCCAAAAACGGAAGACTTGGTGGGACACCCGTCACACCATGTGGAGTACAATTAAATCCCAAATTTATAAAGTCCAGATCCTTATACCATAAGGCATGATCTATGTTATGGAAAATGGACAAACAGGCTTTTAGATTTTTATTAAATCTCTCCACCTGGTTACCACATGGGTAGTACGGACTTGTGACGATGTGTTTCGAAGGCCATCGAAAACACATGTTCTTGAAACTGCCTGACGTAAAATAACGGACATTATCAGTGACCAGAACTTCTGGAGCCCCAAAAAATTTCCAAACTAAATTTGTCAAAGCATTAACAATAGTGACGGCTTTCATGTTACGGAGTGGTAACAAAAATACAAATTTAGAAAAAGTGTGAAGGGACCAAAAATGTCTAAGTGGGCCACCTGCCAAGACATATCTGGTGGTTTACCAACGGCCGTACCAAAATTTTCTTGTTGAGGCTGTTTGCACTCCTGACAGTCCTCGCAGCTACGGACATACTCTGCAACTTCTTGCTTTAATTTAGGCCAGGCAAAGGTGGCAGAAATTTTCTGGAAGGTCTTGTTAATTCCTAGGTGCCCGCCAAAAGTTGAGTCGTGATAATAGCGAAAGATCAACGGACGCATATAAACGAGTGCCAACACTTTCCGTGCACGCTCGGAAGTGCCAGTAAAATACAATATTCCGTGCTCTTCAGCATACGGAACAGAGGCACCCTGTGCCAGCTCCTGACGCTCCTGTATACACCACGCATCATTCTTTTTCCCATCCTTAATGCATGTAAAACATTCCGGAATGCTTTGAAGAATGGCACATGAGTCCCATTTTGTGTCATCCTCAATGATGAACTCAGCGAAATCAAACATCCTAGAAAGCGAATTTGCCACCACGTTATCAGTACCGCGAACATGATGAATTTGTACCCTGAAGCGGTAAATACGTAAAACCCAACTACCTAATTTCCCTAGCTGACTCGGATGATTCAACACCCAGCTAAGGGCCTAATTATCTGTGTACAGGTCACATTCATCATGCTCGATATAAGAAGAAACATTTCCAGGCCAAAAAGTCACACCAAAGTTTCTTTTTCATAGGTGCTCAAATTTATTTCGCTTTCTGAAAGCGATCGGCTGGCAAAAGCTACTGGCGCGATACCCTCAGTTGTTCTCTGCCCGAGCACAGCTCCAAGGGCAATAGAGGAAATGTCAACCTGTACCACAAACCTCTCGGAAAAATTAGGAAGATGCAAAAGCGGAGGGCTCGCCAAAGCACGCTTTAAAACCATAAAAGCTTTATCTTGCTCGGCACCCCACTGAAAATCTACATTTTTTCTTTTCAAATAATTTATTGGAGCAGCCACCTCGGAAAATTTGTGAATAAATCTTGAATAATAACCTAATAAGCCCAGAAATCTTTGAACACCCTTAATGTTCCGTGGACGTGGAAAATTTACTATTGGTGCCACCCGCTCAGGGTCCATTAACAATTTGCAATCTGAAATAATATAGCCTAAAAACTTGACCAGTGTTTGGGCTAACTCTACCTTAGCAGGGTTAGCAGTGAGCCCAACCTCTCTCAGACGTGTCAACACCATTTCCAGGTGCTTGAGATGTTCCTCAAAAGATTGACTGTAAATAATAATGTCATCGACGTTATCAAAGAAAAAATATATTTGAAGTCAGAGAGTACATGGTCCAGTACTCTACTGAGGGCTTGACTCCCAAAATAAGCTCCCATGGGAATTCGTGTGAGTTCATATTGATTCCAGGAAGTACTGAATGCCGTATATTTACGACATGAGGGGTCTAATAGACATTGGTGAAAGCTATTGTTCAAATCCAGAACTTAATAATATTTTGCCTTACCTAAATGTTGCATTGCATCCTCAACTGTAGGCAAGGGAAACGGATCTTTGATAATTTTACGGTTCATCTTAATGTGATAAACCACTAACCAATAACCACCATCTTTCTTCTTTACCAAGAAACCTGGTGAATAGTACTCTGAGGTTGAAGGGATGATGAACCCCGCTGCCAATAATTTACCTATGATTTGACTAAAAGCTTGTAATTTAGGAGGGGCACAATGAAAATAACGCTCCTGAACAGGTGAACTATCGGTAAGAGAAAATGTATATGGGAGGACATCACATTTCTCAATTTTAAGAGTCAGTACGTCCTGAAATTCATTACGTAGATCAGCTAGTTGGCTATCTTGCTCGGACACCGCAGTGACTTGCTCAGCTGTTAAAAGGTAACCTAGCGAGTTGAAACATGTATACATACGCGCCTTAATGTTAGGCGTAACACCAAAAGATAGGGTACTTCATCAAAATTGAACGTCACGCGAGCGTGACTTAAAAATTCCAATTCCAACACTACTTCGTAGTTTAATTCATTTAACACCCAAAAGGGATATGATCACGAAAACCTGCCAATTTTAAAGTGAAGAATGACATAACGGTCTAATTCCACGATTTGACCGTTAGCCAAACAAACTTCCAAACCTCGTGACTTCTGAAAATGAACCTTATGTATAGAAACTATATCAAAAAATGTAGAACTGATAAAACAGCGAGTAGCTCTCGTGTCAATAAGAGCTTCCACACTGTGTCCGTAAAACGTAGTTTTGACAACGCTCGTACCTGTGATGGGCGGGCTTTTAGAATGCCGGTTAGTAACACCGCACTTGTCCCCAACATTCATTCGTTTCCCGGACACTTAGCACTCAAATGTCCTGCCTAACGACAGCGAAAACATCGCCGCGAAACCAAGGGCACGGGAGGGTGTTTACAATGTTCACGGACGTGACCTCTCTCAGCACAATTCGCGCATCGGCGATTGTCTGCTTCGCCGCCGCTCGCATATAACGGCCTTGAACTTGCTATATTAACAACATGGCCTATACTGTTGCCCGTCTGACAATTCGGGTGTTGAGCGATAGAAAAAACAGCCTGATATTCTACCGCCGCCGCCTCGCGACCTTGAACTTCACTAGCCAAAACACGCAACTCCAGTAAAGACTTAGGCAGAGCGCCCAAAGTGCATAACTACCCAGTTTGAGGAGAAAGATTTTCTGTGATTATATACACCAGCTCTTCCTCAGTGGATTTCACGTTTAGTGCACGTTCATAGCTCACAATTGAGTCGATGAACTCGAGTATAGGCTCTTTGGGACGTTGAAACCTCAACACAAAATCGCGCTGACAGCGCCGAAGCACGCACGCGACGGGAATGCAAAAGCCAACACTTTATTTTTGAACGCCTCAAAATTTCCAGAACTACTGTAAATGATTTCAGTTATTAGTGTCAAAAAATAACCGCCACATTTAGTAGCCAAAGCACGTAAAAACTGTTGATCTGACCCTAATTTTAAGTCCGCTATTTTATTAGCCACCACAATAAAGTGTAAAACATGAGCGGGTTCAGTGTGAGACAAGTGAGGATGTGGATATATGGACTGAAGTAACAATTTACTGTTGAATGAGTCGACACTCACCGGGGATATTCCAACGGCGTCATCGATAGGGTGTGACGAGGCCTCAGCAGACTCACGCAGGTAAGTTACGGCAAGTCGTCGAAGTTGCGCGACGGTTGCAGACTCAGGATACTCTATTTTGCAATCATCCAGAAACAGCTGTAGGTCCTCCTAAGGCAGCGAGTAAAGATGCGACACTTTGACGGTGGTATTCATAGTGAAAAAGAAAAACAGGCAAAGTATTAATACCAAAGCAGAGCAGTTGCGGAGAATGAGTACAAAAATATATATTTGAAACAAGTGAATGAAATACTGAAAAATACAAAATACACATAAATAGAAATCAGAACTGTGTTACATATGTTTGCATCAATTTATTTTCAAGATACGTCATGCAAGTCAATTGAAATAACTCCCGTGAAAGGCAAGTAGCCGGTGCAAAACATACTCAGTATGTAAAATTCAACTAGAAATCTTAGTATATAGTACATATTAAATGTTGTGTAAATGTTCTTAATATGCGTACATATATTATGTTTCCACAAACGGAAATGAACAAACAAGATTATGGCAATACTATAGGTCCCATGCATGGGTTCACAAGGTGCAGGTCCCCGTCGACCGCTACAGAAAAACGTCCGTACATCTGAATCCTCTAACAGGCAAATATGCCCAAGTAATTACAATCAAATTTAGTATTGCCGATAATTCAACGACAGAGGCATGAATTCTTTGAGACCAAAATATGTCAGCAATGTCTCGTCCACGGGCACCATTTGATTCCTTTTCAACATCATATTTTAGGATAGCAGGGGCAAAATAAACTGACAAATCTAACGTATGGCCACACGGCCCTCATTATGTTGGAACATTACAAAAGCTAACTAGCAAAAGGTTACGTAAAAAAAGCACAACCCTAACAAGAAGCATACTTATTTCCAAAAAGACGGCTTTTAAAACATGAATTTAGAAAAGACACAGAAACGTTACACACCAAAAACTACACATGACGGCACCGCCTTGCCGTCATGGGGGAACAAGTCCCCAACCTGACAATTCAATACTCTGGAGCTTGTGCACTTACAAGCCGTTCACGATGGTCCCAGTAGAAGAGTGAAGGCAATGCCCACACATACACTCCGGTAAGCTTGGCCAGAGCTTAGCAATGCGCACGCCCAGGGAAGAAGAGAGGGGATAGCAAAGAGTTAGTAATGAAAAGAATCACGCGAACCGAGCCACCAATTTTTAGATTTGGTATGTTAATTTTTTTAAACAAATAAAAAGACATTTAAAATACATTATTAAGTTATTGAGACTAAAACATTACATTAATATTTTGAATTAATAAACAGGTCTATCCTAGAAGAAAATAAAACTCACTATAGTGCACAAATTTTAATTACCATAAAACGTGGTGATTAGAAACACTGTGGTGAATATAAACACAATTTAAAAGCTACATCTTCGGTACAAATTTTGTTTTACGGTAGGTAAATGAAAACAGTTTGCACACAGTACTTTGTAGTCATTCAATATTTTTTAATCAAAAGGTGTAACGTAGGAATATATTTCAAGTTTTGTTTAAATTTAACCCAGTATTTCTGATCACTCTGTTTACGGCACTTAAAGATTTGTAATTTATATAATAAAATATTAGTATGAACTTTAAATACAATGTTATTCCATGCAGTATGAATTGTCTTATGGGTGGGGATTTTTGTACACAGTCATATTTTGAAATAAATAAGTTGCCTGCCCCTATTCGACAAATATTTTTTTGCTGTCGAAGCAAAGTACAAAACTTACAGCTGACTATTTTAAAACACCTTGATCATAATACAAAACAAAAAATCGGTACATGTTGTGGACATTTAGATAAAGTATTTGATAAACTAGTGTCAGCAATTACTTCATAAACTCAATTTGTTTTACTGAGAACTAACTCATTAAAATATTTCTTTTTTCGTTAATTTTTATTTCTATTTCGTCCCCATGGCAGTATGTTAATACCATCTTTAGGAATAAATACTTTGTTATCTTCTACACTTACAGCCTTCTTTCTCAGTTCTATTGAGTACAGTTATTGTTTCTTGCTTCTGATCAGATTCATGCTCTTCTTGAATATTTATTTACCAAATAAACACTTTTTGTAGTCCTCGACACTAATCTCATTTTTAACCACAGCATTTTTCACGCCTTTCGCTCTCTTCTCTAAGTCTCCTTCCACATTTATGGCGTACATTTTTCACTTGAATAAAATAAACTATTCCATTATCTTACCATTGTTTTATATTTCATCTTGTCAATGACCTTCTTATTAACTGAAAATAGTCCATATGGGTTGTCTATTTTATAGTCAGATATGTCAAAATGGTGTAACATATGTTTCAAGTCACACAGTGCAGTACGTACCTTCCTTTAGTCAAAAGGGTTGATAAGATTTTAATGTCCGTAGAACAATCAGGTATCATATTCTCTGGAGCTACTGGTACGATTTTGTGTATGCCATGTAGTTCATAAGTGTATTCTAAATCAACTTCCAATATATAGCCATTTCAGGCATCGTCTTGTATTTTTGTTACATTTATACTACTGTTTCTCCATTTGAACCCACCATGAAATTAATATTGACTCATAGCCCAGCCATATAGATTGTTGGCATCCAAATATGCCAGATAAAGAGGTTTTAACTTCAGCACCAAAATCTTTCATGTATTTGCTATTTGCCTTCACATACTGTTTGCAACACTGACATTCCGCCACTGATCCCCTTATCAACCATAAGTTTAATATCTTAAGTCATTAATAGTTCCAGTTCTATTTCTGTGTGTTTGAGCAAAGCGCCCCATGGTAATGATGGAGCTGTAGAATATCATGCAGGATAGAGCTTGTATGTTTAATGCAAACATCTCTGAAGTTCTCAGATATGACGGCCAACACCAATATGTCAGTTTTGTTGTAGAATCTGTGTACTCTCTTAAGGATTTTATGTTGAAGGTTCCCTACACTTCTCTCGCAAATACGTTATCCTCATCTTTAATATCGAATTTTGTGGAGTGTTGCCCACATAGGAGGCAGTGATGTTTGAAAAATTTTCGGCAGTATCCAAGTAGTCGTATAATCCTTACAGCCAAGTCTAAAATTTCAGTACAAAAATTCCTAAGTCTACTCGAGGAATTGGTTTCTGGAAAGTTTGCTAGAGAGATTTTTCATCTCTTGACTTCATAAACATGAATGTTTCTATGAATCTCAAATGTATGCCTCCATCCACATGTTTTATGAATTAAATATACTTTTATTTATTACTATGCATAAGTTATATTCGTCTTTGCAGAGTTATTTTACAAACAAATGTGTGGCATACCCAGATAGGTAATATATGTATATAGGAACAAAACATGGATTTTTGTAGAATAAGTTACAGTCTTTGTGAGCAGCTCCTCAAAATTTACCTGTAAGGTGGTCATGATCTCTAACACAGTAACCATCAAGAGAGTTTCCACATATATGAAAATGATTAGCCGATGTTATATTTATTTTTTCTTCATCATATAGTGGAAGCATTGGTTTCTCCTTCTTTAGACATCCCCTATACGCTTCGATTTCTCCATTATCATATTGACGAATACTGTAGATGCATCAGATCCTTCATAAGTTACTGGTGCTTTGTAGTCTTCATGTTCATACTTTACATAGGAGCAGAAACTAACAGGTTTGTGTTTTTGATACAATTTTATGCAAGATTAATCTGTATTAGTAGGATCACTAGGGTCTAATTTTGCCAAACATTAGAAATCAGCGTATATAACAACAGACATCCCTAAAGAATGAGTTTCGTTCTTAAATGTTAGTATGTTACTTCCTTCAGATGGATGTTGCATTCTTACACCATCATGGCCTCGACAGTCTTCTTCGGGGGCAGTTAGCTGTATCTCGGAGTAAATTATTGCATACACCTATCACATACATATATTTTGTGGCCATTGTTTGGTCACCTGTGAGTCAAGAATCCTGGAAAAACTCTTTATCCAGCAATTGTATTCACTATTTTAGTCTTATATGTAGAGTGGGTTAAGATGGTTATCATTCTTATTTTTAGCCGTGTTTAATGGACTGATTGTATACTTCTTTTCGCCATCTTTTACTTTTTTTCAAATGAATAGAAATAACTGACATTCTAGATCTTTTCTCAAATGTCAAAATGGTATCAAACTTTATTGGAAAATTTAGACCCGTAAGTGCATCACTGAACTTATTTTCGTACGCCACAAATTTTGGTCACTCTCTGATAATCCATTTGTACTGGGTGGAGAGCAGAAAAAAAGACCACGATAACATTTATGATTTTTATTCGTAACACTAATGACTGATTGTTTATTTTTTTATTTTTTCTGGAAGTTTGACATAAGAACTACCCTTCAAAGGAACGAATTTGAATTGTCGGACCTCAAGTTAAAATATCATATTGAACATCCACTGAGAAACATTTGCTTCAAATACTCCCATCTCAGCTATAATTTTTTAAATGCTGTTGGTATAATATTCTTCTAGATCGGTTGGTTTCAGAATAATTTTGATCTTGTTTTTAAAACCATTTTCTACATATTCAGTATTATCACCAGTATTATACTCAGAAAACAAATTTAAGTTTACTTTCAAGTTCATTTATTTGACAACTTCCTTTATTTTGTTTACAACAGCCCGTTTTATGTCATTAAGAACATTATTGCGATCTTTGTTAGCATTTGCATTCCTAATAGCATATGTTTTCAGCCGACTGTTGAATGCTGTTTCAATTTCTTCTTCTTTTCAAATTTGAATCTGAGGATTTTGCTCCTCAAACGATTCCTTATGAGAGATGGTTTGTAATAGTGGCCACAAGCATCACATTGGACTTTCTCGTGGGAATTTCTGTTTTTGTCTTAAATGCTGCGGTATTTTAAAAATTTCCAATGCATTTGTAGGCTCATGTGGTTTTTCATGAAATAGTGCAAGATCTTTATGTAATACTAGCAGTCCCCCGCGGCTTTGCTCGCGAGTATTATTCGTAACTGATAATATTTACTTTAATTGAAAAACCTCTTTGTACACAAGATTGGTACTTCAGTCATCAAGTGTTAGAATGTCCAAGCGGCTAGTTGAATTAATTCTGCAGCAGGATAAGTAGCTATAGTTGTCCACGCGAAAAGCAGTCTTAAGTTTGTC
>PNEQ01008774.1:0-11729 GCA_003012365.1 Medauroidea extradentata | reverse complement strand
TTGTTTGCATGGATACTATCACTTCGATTTTACATAGAAAAAAGTTTTTTAAACATGAAAACAATAGCACTAAATAAGGTAAGCTGAATGAGTTTTACGAGATTTCCCTTAATTTACCCTTCCCACTATTTACACTTGTTCACTCTGTCCCCCTGAAAAGTGTAAATAAGGGATTTTACTGTACATTAAATTGTCCTTGTGACTCCGAAATAAAATTTAATATAGACTGCACTTACAACAATAACGACTTAAATTTTAAAATCAGTTTTCCCATTTAAGATGTTTTCCCAGCTAAGAAGTTTGTGGTGTAAGGTCCCTTCAAAAACGTCTTAACAGGGTTTTACTGTATTCTGAATATCCTTTTCTTGGTGCAACTCCGGGTACGCACACACACATTTATTTATATTTCCAGGTAATGCAAGAAAAAATACTGAACCTACAAACAATAACTCTACCGAAGCATACTGCTATACTTTTAATATCTTTACCTTTTGTTCTAAAAATATTCAATCCTTTTACATGTAGCCTACACCCCATTAAATATTACAGTAGAACCCGGATTTAACTAAATGCCATGGGACCTGAAAATGTTTACTCTAAATCAATGTTTCGTTAAATCCGACTTAGCCCCCTCCCCCGCCCCTTCAACAAAAAAATGGTTAAATCCTCGGGCATGTTTCGTCGGAATTTAAGGTAATTTTAAAAACGTATATTGGCTGAAAACAATAACAAAACGCATTTACCGTCAACAGGTACGCGACAACCATGAAAAGAAAAAAAAAATTGGCGAAAAAACTTAAAAAACTTCCAGAGCAATGCTCGACGAGTGTGCGTATGGTGAGTTAGGCCATCCTTGTGCGCGCCATCAACACGTGATGACTAACACCGCCAAGCCGTCAATCTTTTCGTCTATCTCCCGCCCGCTCCACCGACAAAATTAAGGAAATTCCCATGAAAAATTGTAAAAAAAATATAACTGCAAGGAAAACTGGATTAAAAAAGTTTGCGAGACAACTGTAAAATAATAATTAAATACGCGCAGCAGCGGCCATTATAGTTTGTATGCAGCTGTGCTCGTGAAACAAACTCGTTGGTTTGCTAGCTAAAAATACTTTGCACTCAAGCGTTTTTTAGCATCGGAGAAACTAATTATTTACGTTTACAGTAATAAATTCATTGTAAAATGCCTGCATAAATAACATTACGTATTTTTTATAAACTCTCTTGTTTTATCACGGGACACGAGTGTGAATAATCACGCTGCACACCACTGCATTCTATCGGTAATGGAATTATTCAAGAGAGCGCACTGCCGTGCAGCGCATTCTAATGGAGACACGAAGCACTATCTATGAATTGGTTCTTGCGCTGTCCACTGCCGCGCAGTGGAGACTGGGTACCTAGACGCTTGTTCACTCACTAGCCGCCAGGATGAGGATCTAGGCATGAGCTTGTTATGCAACACAGCGGCGCTCGCTCTGCCGCACCCGTGCGAGCGTATCTCAAAATCATTCCTGCGGCCAAAGTTTTCAACGAATTTTAACGAATTCTTTTTGTTTCATGACAGATGGTTTAAGCTTTTCTACTGAAAAATAAGAATATACAGCGGTCGGTGCTAGTATTTTTAAAGGACGTAAATTGCAATTAATATTCCATTTTATCAAGTCACTTAGTTATTTTATACATTTTTTTTGTTATATTTTCTGAAGGTTCCTGAAAATCCTTTCGTTAAATCGCTGTTTTCATTATTCCCGAGTTCGTTAAATCGGGGCTCTACTGAAGTTCAAAAGACATAACAAAACATTACAACTCATTTCACAGAGGTACAAAAATATTTGCTGTATTTCTCTAGAAATTAAATAAAAAATTAAAAAAATACACTAACTATAAAAAAATTTATTCAGTATTACAAACAGGATTTCTATATTGGTACAAAAGAAATTAATATAGAACATGAATGTGTAATGATTCTTTTACACAAACACATTTTCAAATTAAGAATGTGTTTCTTAATGTAATAGTTACTAAGATGGAAGCATCAAGAAACTACATAAAAGAGTTCACTTACATTTTACGTAGCCTATTGCATATCAGTGCAGCTTTGTATCTACAAAACACATGTATAGCAAATAGCCCAGAAATAACTTGTTAATGAGTATTCCACTGTAAACAAAACAATGTCATACAAGTATGTATTTAGTACAAAGAATGAGATTTAAGTGACACATGAGAAGTACAGTTCACGTGACTGTGCGTGGCTGCGGGATGTAGCCAATGCGCTCGTGAATCACTTCCTGCTTGGTCTTTGTAGGAGGAACAACCAGTGGCGACCACGTGTCGTTCATACCGTCCTCCGACTTGCGTGCCTCCCTCGCTTTCATTATCTCGTCCAGCTCCCTGCGATACCTCTCGTACTCCGGAATGTCCTCCAGCTTCAGACCAATACGCGTTGGGCTGCGACGAATCATTTCCACCTGAAGTGCAATACAACACAACATAATATAACACACAACAATCCAAACCCTCAAAAATAAAGTCTCACTCACTACTTTGCATCACTTTCAATCAAAACTTTTGAAAAGTTCATTTTCTTGGTTTCAATATTAATAAATGCAGTTTAAAACAATTGCTGCTGGTTCACTCAATCCTTGCTTTATGTTAAGAGTTTTGTAGTTATGTTTTACTGAAATACAATAAAATATGACCCATCTGTGTTAATATGCGAAAATGCTCATAAATTTCTTCACACTAACGTCATTCTTTAAAAAAAAATGATCAACAGCCAAAGTGATAAATTTATTACAAAGAAACACAAATATCAGAGATTAGTTTAGCAAAATTTATATTTGTACAACTTTGCTAGAAAGAAACCAATGCTGCCTGCAGGCCTCCAAGTTTTCTACTGAAAAAGGGTATATTCGCAAACTACACAAATCAAACACTATGCACTAAAAGTACTACAGGATGACTAGTAAGAAACATTTCAAAAAGTATTAATTCATTCATGAAAGAAAAAAATTATTTTGGTACAAATTTTCCAGATTTCCAATAGCAAAACTATACTATGAGCAAGCAATGTCAAATAAAATCACATTTCAAGTCAGAGCGGGCAAATTACAACAAATTCAACTAATTTGAGTTGTCAAGACAATGAGATGACAAAAAACAATGGCTTCTGTCAAAAACTGATGACCACTATAACATGAGAAGAATGTAGATTTGGAGATTATTTATTTATAGCTGAAAGTGAACATACTGTATATTTTTTTCCATCTTCAATGGTACCATTTAAAAGATATGGAATATCTGTTTTGTTATTATGTTTATTCACATCTCTGTATGTCCTTGGCTAAAAAATTTCATTAATGCAGCACACTGCAATGTATTATGCATATTCACAATACGCAATCTCGGTGCTAATGATCCCTCACATTTGCTGTTTGCTCATGTAACTGCAGCATATAGAAACTAGGCATGTGGTGCAGAATTCAATACTGTCAACAGGTCTAATGGTCTTATTTCACTGCTGTAAATTTGAAAATGCTACCTAAATTTGTAAAATGCAAAAGACTAGAGTCTTTACAACACACTATCCAAAAACAAAATTTTAGAGTCAAAGCGTAAAGGTCTATTGGAAAAAGATATATAAGGAAAAAATTGCACGCTCATTTAATGTGCTGTGTTTCTCGTCCAGCATGGTACTCAAGCTTTTATCGCTCCGCTGTTCCAACACATCAAATGTGGAAATTTGAAACAGGAATACAAGACTCTTAATGCATTAAAAAATCCTTGATTCTTTAGATCTGCATAAAGTGAAATTGTAAAACTTGGATCAGTAAATGGTTCGTAACATTCTAATATGGTGTGTAACATGCTAAAGTGTAACAAATACAAATATGGTGTTATTTCACTGATAGGATTAAATTTAAGTAGTTTAGAACAATTTACTAATATTCAAGGAAAACCAAGTGTCTTGACGACAGGAGAAGTGGGCTACCATAATAAAAGGCTCCGGCTGGACTGGCAACCCCTTCCCCTGCCCGTAGTACCACTGTAACCTTTATGTTAGTATATTAAGTAGAAGATTGTAAATAGCATTTAGTAGTAACTAAAGGAGGTTTTATTTTACCAAGCCAAATGTGCATAATACGAGGTAAGAGAACAAATAAACAATGGTAAATTGTGGCACAACTTTCAGCTTACAAGGATCGGAGTTAACTTGTTCTGTGCTACCATTAACTACAAGGTGTTCCTGGGGGGTAAAGGACATTAGGGGCATTTTCCCACCAAAAAAGTTGAGTTAGAAGCAGATGTAGAAATTTTGAGGAGAAGTATGAGCACGGGCAGAGCTGTTAACATCTCACCCAGCTTCCACATAAATTTATATATGATTCATCTGTTAGTTGCTTAAAAAATCATATGTAGGCCTCTTGCACATTATAATAGATATTAAACAACATTTCTCCACCTTAGTGAGTGGTGAGTGGTGTGTGGTAGAAGAGGAGACCGAGTAAATGAAATTTTAATAAATTAATGGGGACAAAAGTAAGAGTGGTGTGCCAACAGTTGGGCTTAAAAACCTCATCACCCGAGTGGATTCTCGTTTTCAAACTTCGTAGTACACACAGGAATACGTTAACAAACATAGTTCAGAAAATTAAAACTGAACGTGATGGACTACAACTGTTTGGGTTTCAGAATGGTGCACCCCTGCGAGTACTTTGTGTTCATGTGGATAGCCACGAATGAGAAACGAACAAGTGCCACAGAAAAAGTGAAATAGAAACAATCAGTACACAGACACAAGAACTACGGCACTTGGTAACAAGTGAAGCTATCATGATGCTGGAAGACAACAGGAAACTACTGCAACTATCACAGCAGCCTGACAGCGCAGGATATTATAAATCTCTGGCGGCTGAAGGTCCTTCCACGCCAGAACGTCAAGCCATCAGCGAAAACTTAGCACCATCAACGCCAAGACGACATCTCTGGTGGTGTAAAGGTGAGATGAACTAAGTATTCAATCATTCCAGCAGCAGTGGACTACAACAACAGGAGTTTAGGCGGCAATGTCTCAACGTTTGTAGAGCACTGTTAAGTGTAATTGTAGAATGCATATTTCATGCTCGGTGGGGTATGTATGTCTAAACACAAGCTGTATCACCTATGAGTTGTCAAGTGCATTTACGTTGGTGTTTAAGTGTATATAGAAATTCTCTTTTCTGCTTTGTTTAGATAACATCCGCCCAAAGAAAATTTGGTGTAGCTTCATCACATGATATCCTGATTAGTGGCAAAAGCAATTTTGTTGGTCTCTGCAAGTTAAATCATGTAGAAGAATTAGTAATTTTATTTCGGCAATCAATAGGGTGGGTTGACTATAGTACGTAGAGAATATAAATTAAAACTGACTGAAAAAATTCTATATTTTTTCAAGTTGCAACTAAGGAGCTAAAAGGCACCCAACAACCCATAGCTGATACACCCTTTATATACCTATCAGCGTTTCCAACCTCGAGCAATGTCAGGATCGTATATTTTTCTCAAAAAGATCGTACAAACCACTTCATGGATCGTACATTTTTAAAAAATGCGTTAAATGTTTTAAGGGAGGAGGTGACGTAAAATTTTACTTGTTTTTTTTTTATGATTTTTATATATTTATACGATATATTACTTGTTTTATAGACATACATTATACTTTTTTTTACAGCCATCGGCATTTTTAGCTTTCATAGTTTTGTTTAGTGGCATATCAAAGTTCAAAATTGCTTAAAATAATTTTATGCTAGAAAGGAAAACCGACTGACTTACTTACAAGAAATAATTAACACTAAAGAACAGTGTTATGGAAAACATCAAAACATGCATAAAAACTGTTTTTTATTTAATGATTTTTATTATTATTTATTTATATATTTTTCAATTTATTTCATGTGATATAGAAATCCGTCCTGTTCTTCGTCTACAAGTATCGGATTCTAGCATAAAACAAATTTATACAAGTTTGAACTTAACATGCCAATACAAAAATCATGAAATCTAACCATTTTCGTTACAGTAAAAAAGTCGCAATGTATGTCTACAAAACAAGCAATATCAGCATCTCGTATGAATATAAAATATTAAAACAAATGTACCATTACAAACCCTGCATTTAGCCATTTAGGAATTTGATTCATCGCTACACAGCTACACATTAAATTCTTCGATTGATTCCCACTCTTTTCTGTATTTCTGTGTTCGCCTTTTATATTTGACAACAGTACCTATTTTATTTTTCTTCGGTGTACTCGGCCCACTCTCGCTGTCTTCAGATTCCACGTCGGTAGAGTAAAATACTAGCTTATTGTATAATTAGCCGCATATACGTAACAGACAGAAAAAATTACTATATGCGCACCTACGTCCAAAACGAGAACTGCACCACACGCACAAGCCCGTACCCGTCAGCCACAGCAGTCAATTTTAAAATAGAGTGGCGGTGGCGGTGCTAGCAAATACTGTAGGGGCTTTTTGTGCTAGCTTGAACCACAGAAGAAATAAGGAGTATGTCCCTTATTTGTTCTGTGCGTGAACTTATCAAAAGCGGAATAACAAACCGAACACATGTGGATTCGGGGCTTCCCTGCCCAGCTTTTTGTGGACAGAGAAACTTCATATCAGTAGGGGAGGGGAATCACCGACTTATAGATGACTCGGAGAGACAGAGAGACAGATAAAGACAGGAGAGTAATAACACTGCTGCATGTTCTGTCAGCACAGCAGTTTCGTATCAGCAGATGACCATGAACTTTTCGTACACAAATTTTAAGGTATCTATATTACGGCCGTTATAAATATGTTAACTTTTTTCTGTTGTGGCAATTAGTAATGGAATTAAAATGTTCCTTTACTTAATGTTAACGAGTTCACATTATCATTACTAAAAACAATTTTTTTTTAAATTCCTAATATAGCCTACAGCTCGAATTACTAAATAATATCTTTGGAAAACAGTACCAATTTTTTTAAAGGCCAATCACTAATTTTTGGTATAAGCAAGATCTTTCAATCTTTCAACCGTAACTCTGAAATTCATAATCATGATACTCGCCTCAAACAAGATATCCACCCAAAATTTGCGAAGTATGCTGCTACATACAACATTATTTATTGTAAATGGGATGTAATATTTAATAAATTACCTACACACATTAAAAATTTCAAGTGTTTTTCAAAATTAAAAAAAAGTGTCTTTAGACTTCTAGTTGAGAAATATTACTAGTATTCTATTGATGAATTCTTGGAAGAGAAATTTTTAGCATTTACAGTAAACCATATTGAAACATATCAATGTTAAGCTCTATTTGCTAAATGTAGCTACTTCGTGCATTTTACATGCCATTTAACTCTGTTTATTTCTGTTATTTACTTTGATATTGTATGTATATTGTACACTATTATATTGTATTACATTGTACTATATGACGTATCCTATACCATACATGTATATGGTCTTTTGGATGAATAAAAATGAATGAACGAATGGATTTTTGGTATAAGCAAGCAAAGTTTGTAAAAGCATACATGTCATCCCTATTTGTTTTCAGTTTTTGTCACCAGCTAAAATAACCATGAAAACTATTAATTTCCCAATATGAACTGAATCCTAATGAAACATCTTCATGTAGTTATTTATTTATTCATTTACTCATATAAAAGTTCAGCCATAGACCAGTTTACAACATTTACGTGACATATATACATACTGCATGAATATACACATACAAATTGCAGTTACTTACAATTACTAATTCTAGAATATGACAATTTGACGATATATAATGATATTACACAGGTACAACTTTTTTTTTATACAACATATTTTACAATCTATCTGTGCTACTATGTAATATGAACTAGGACATTTATATTTATTTTGCTAGCTATGGAGCGGACTAAATTTTGGAACAGGGTCGAGTTAATTCCGTTTGTATTTTTAACTAGCCTTCCTCAGCTCGCTCAGGCAATCTATTTATTTTTTATTTGGTACGTCATTCCACAGTTTGGAGGCTAAGTAGGAAAACTATCTTTTAAATACTGTGCTGTGATGGGTGGGAACTCGTAGATTTAATTTGTGTCGCGTGTTGTGTTGGTAGTCTGGTGTCATTTGCTTTATTTTGTTCATAAGATATTTTGGTTGCTGGAATGCTTTTTTAATTATGCTACTAATCTGGTAAGCTGGTGTGTTCTGCTTTCCATATTTAGCCAGCCAGTGCGTTGTAGGTATTCTGCAATATGTTGTCTTCTTTTTAAATTTTAGGCGTATCGTAGGCATGCTATTTGGAGTTTCTGAATCCTATATTCAAGGGTTTTATCCATCCCTATAAATAGTACTGAGCAATAATTGAAAGGGGAAAGAACTAATATATCACTGATTTTATGTTTGAGGGCAACAGGCAATACGTTTTTGAATTAATGAAGGTATTTCAGTTTGTAATATGCCGTTTGTACTATTCCTGATATGCTTCTTCCAGTTTAGGTTTGTGTCAAATTTAATCCCTAATCTTTTTACTGTCGTAACTTCTGGTATTATCACTTTATTTATTGTGATATCAAGGTATGTTTGTGATTTTTTTCAGGGTCTGCGTCATTCCTATTTTTATATAAGAGCATTTATTGGTGTTTAGTTTTAGGCTGTTTTCATTACACCATCTGTATACTCGCTCTAGGTCGTTAATTTTTACTACTGTGGGTAATAAGTCAGCTGGTGGGCATGAGATGTAAAGTTGGGTGTCGTCAGCATATTGATAGCATGTTAGGTACTTGCGACATAGTGGGACGTCACTTATGTAGACAGAAAACAATATCTGGCCAAATACTGAGCCTTGGGGTACTACAGCATGGTTAACTTTAATAGAAGACATTTTTACACCTTCACAAGTGTTTAGTTCTACCATTTGGAAGTGATTATGTAAGTAGTTTTGAAACCATTTTACAGCACTTGCGGATAGTCCAACACTATTTCATTTGTTTAGCAGTGATTAGTGATTAATCGTGTTGAATGCTTTTGACAAATCTAGCATTATTAGGAATGTTATTTTTGACATATCCATGACTTTGTATATGTCATCTGTTATGTCTAAGAATGTCGTACATGTACTGTGATGCAACCGGAAACCTGATTGTTTTTCGTAGAGCAAGTTGTTTATTGTTAAATATTCGGCTAACTGCTTATGAATGACTTTTTCTAAGAATTTTGACATTATAGGCAGAATGCTTATTGGCCTAAGATCTTTTGAGTTCAGCTGGATTTTTTATTTTCGTGATGGGTTTGATTTTTGCGAGTTTCCATTGCTCAGGAAAAGATGAGTCGATAACAGACGTATTTATTATATCCGTTATTGCAGAAATGTAATATGTAGTACATAGTTTTATCATAGTTATATTGATTTCGCCTGTTCCCACAGCTTGTGTGCTAACATAGTTAATAATTTTGTATGTAGCAGATTGGGCACTGGTCTGAGGTAAGGTTTTGCGTTCGAAGAATTATGTGTTTTATGTTTGCATGATGTATCTTTCGGTGGTTGACATGATATTTGACTGGAATTAATAAAATAGTCGTTTTAATTTTGTCTGGTTGTTGTAAGGATTGTGGAATCACAAATTTTTCAACACATTTTACGTTAAATTCTTGAATATCGCTGCAAAGTTTTTTGTATTACGTTTATGTATTATAGTTGACAAGTTGAAATAATCTAACTTGGCACGGCGGGTCATATATTTCACGGTGAGTCTTATAAGATAAGAAGTCTACTTCTTGTCGTGAATTTTTGTACATCTTTTTCGAGGTGTTTCTCTTTTGTATTTCACCTAATATTTCCTGAGTCGTCCAAAGTTTACCTTTTTTTGTTCTTATTAGATCAGATTTTTTGGGGCGCACGTTCATTAAATATTTTTGTTAGCAAGGAATTTAACCATTTTATTTTTTCGTCAATATTTGTGTATTGCTGCACTACATCCCATGTTGTGTGCTTTAACTACTCGTAGAAGAGGTTAAGGTTAATTTGTCTGTAATTTCATCTTCACCTACTAATACAGGACCTTGCGCAAGTGCCGGAAAGTTGTAACAGATATATACGAGATTGTGGTCTGTGAATCCCAGTAATTCACACTGCCCTGCGTACGATACTTTGGCATTGTTTCCTACGAGTATTAGATCGATTAAAGTTTCTGAATACGGTGTTACTCTAGTTGGGGCAAATATCATCTGTTTGAATCCATATATTGACATTATATGATTAAGATACTTCACATCCACGGTAGTACTGTGTAATAGATTTATGTTAAAGTCTCCTAAACATATGACATTTTCATAGGATATCAGCGCGTTTTCCAAACAGGTTACAAGAGTCTCTTAACTCTTCATATGTGACATCTGGTGGTTTGTACACCACTGATACAGCTACTTTGTCACGTTTATGTTTTATTTCAACCAGTGTGTAATTTTAGAGATATCGCATCGCATTTTGCGATACAATCAACCCCTATCTTCAATATAAATGTGATTTTCGCAAAATGTGACACAATTACTTTACCTAATTTTTTAACACAATATTTTTGTTCCCGATACTAAAATTTTATAGCCATTCGGTTGCTGGCGCAACACTAAATCGCTAATGTGGTGCACTGGTCACCGAGAATACAACAGAAACAGCCGAGCCGTAAACAGAATGGAACAGCCAGCTTCGTATGGTCCAGGTTTCACAAAATAAAAAAGGAAATGGTGATGTGAACATTGCAGTAAGACTTGCGGTAACGTTTTTACAGCTTTGTTGTAGGTGCCTGCTGCTATATTTTATATATAGTACATAGATCTCTTGATAACTATCATCATTTCATTTACGAAATCTATATTTATTCAAGTCATGGAACGAAATGTGTCGCTGAAAAATAAATGCAAACGGTAAACAGACCCGTTTATGGAGCAGCAAATGTCAAATAATCGATATCAATGCTTGGCTACCGGCGCATGCTCTGTTAACGGGGATTGATCTCTGTCATATTGGTTTTATGGTTTTTCTTATAAATCAGGGAATAGACACATTGTTTTACATTTTTCACACTGACAAGGCATAGTTTGTTTCATTTAATTTTTGGAATCCGTATGGCATTGTGTCTGTTAACGTTGCGGCCTCTGTAGTAGCTCCCGTAAATAAAGCAATTTTTCCTTTTCAGCTGTTTCCCGTTGCAAAATAATGAATATATTAGGGTTCCAGCAATTACAGAAAATCGATTAAGTTTGTATCTATGCCTTGTCGTGACAAAAATTTTGATACATCGATTGGAACAGAAGTTATAGAGAAGAAACAGATAAATCCAAGGTGGTAGGGATCAATACCTCTTAATAATTTCCGGAAGTACAAGTCACCGCAACAGCTATCTACAGTCGCTTTTGGTACTATTTGAGCGGACTCAACGATTTTGCACACATTGAATTATTTTAACTATTGGGTCATTTCATGTCAAATCACCTAGGGCCATATGCTCCAATGTCACAGATTTCGTTAAAATTTTTTGTATGCATACATAGCTATAACACGAGTATCTTTGAATTATTTCAGATTTTTCAGATAAAAAATGAAAGAAAGAGAAATGTTCAAAATTTTCGGTATTGAAGCATATAATTTTCTCAGATGGTTTCACCAGTTTACTTAAATTACCATAACACCCACAATTTACAT
>PNEQ01008773.1:0-11734 GCA_003012365.1 Medauroidea extradentata | reverse complement strand
TTGCAATATAGCTGACACGCAAATTTCTGAATTCTGTTGTAAAGTTCTTCTGTTAGTTCCCAGGAAGACCCAAGTAATGCAAATGTTTGTTGGTAATCAGAATTATTCTGTAAAAGTTTAAGTGCTTTAATCTTTCCCTGGCTCGCAAATGAACTAACAGAATCACACCCAGTCCAGCTATGTAATCCTAGTAGTGCCGGGCAAACAGCTTTTCCCAATGCTGAAGACAATTTTTTTATATCAAGAAGCCTGAGACGACATTTTGTACCGTGCCTGATTAGGAGGTTTTTGCTGATGAATTGGCTCAGGTACAAAGCAATTATAAGAACGTCGGTGTCATCTGCGACAATGACTGTTCCTTTAGGCCTAACACTTCTGTCACTACATTGGACACTGCATCTGGTTTCTTTACTTCCACTTTCTGTTCGATATTCTGACTATGTTTAGTTGGTTTGATACTAATTGCTTCTGCACAACTCCTAATTGCACCGATCACCTCTTCTTTACGCTCCTTAGCCTCCCTCCTTAGTTATCTAATGTCACCTATTAGTGATTCAGAATGTGATTCGGATTCTACTAGTACCCTAGTTTGTGCTGCCAACATGTCTTTTATTAATTTTAGTAAATCGTTACCTGTAGATGTCATGCTTCTAGGTTTTAATTCTCACAATGCCATCAAACAGATAATGTTATTAATTTACCATGTACTTAATTACAATAATGTTTACATTACTAATTTTAATTTTACATCTACTCTGTGATTTAAGACACTGAAAAATGAGAGAAAAAACTGCTGATACGATCCACAATTTCGACCGGCTCACTTTGGATATGGCTACCTACCCGCACTGGTAAACACTAACCTGGTGTTTCTTTCTGTTTCCTTCTTCTACTACTTTACCTTGTAGCTCTTCTACTCGGCGTTGTTGTTTTTCCTTGTTGACGTGACCTGTTTCCTGTACCGCCGGCGGCGACTGATACTGCCGCTGCCCTTGAGCTGCCGCTGTCCTGGCACTGGAAGGGCTGGTTGTTGTTGCGGGTCCTAGGGCCCCCCGAGGTACTTTGGTTCCCTCAGGTCCCTGTTCGGGCGCCAGAATGTGATGCGTCTGCTACGTCGCCGTGTTGTTATTTATATATATAGAGGTTATGATGTTACTGTTCGCGGCGGCAGAATGGGGTGGTGCTGCTTCGCTCTGCCGTGTTGTATGTGTCGTCTGTAGAGTTATATATACTTGTGTGTCGTTCCTTGGCACACTGCGACACGTGTAACGGGTTTACGTGCTTTGGGTTATTGTTGTTACTGCAAGATGTAGCTTGCAGGATGACGATACCAAAAGAAACACATCTATATGTTTTACGATTATTTATTTGCAGCTGCGATTGTGATCCAATATAAATAGGTGTACATTGTCAACAACCAAAATAACAAGATAAACCGGTGATGTGACCGGAGATAGTTCGCCCAAAACATCTACTCCCGAGTGTCTGCCCAAGACAATAGAGACGCACTGTATTGCGGTTTACAAACTTAGTACTCGTAATCTGCTTCACTCATGAAGATGGCTATACTATTCTATATGGTGCTATACCTTGGCACGCCTGGAGCTACTGAGTACAAAAGAGAAAAGTAAAAATTTTAAACACGATGAAATTTAATCAGAGCGATTTCGCCCCCGAGGCTTGACTTCCCCGCGCCAGCGCTCCCGTACACATCCTCCTCGTCCCGCCATGACACTTCGACTGACCAAAACATTCAGCCGGCCATCTCCCGGCGACCGGTCACGAGCTCCGATGAAACACCACTACTACTGCCAAATTACAAACATAAACAAGAAAAACTTAGCCGGCCATCTCCCGGCGACCGGCCACGAGCTCCGATGAAACACAACTACTACTGCCCAAATACAAACATAAACAAGAAAAACTTAGCCGACCATCTCCCGGCGACCGGCCACGAGCTCCGATGAAACACCACTACTACTGCCCAATTACAAACATAAACAAGAAAAACTTAGCCGGCCATCTCCCGGCGACCGGCCACGAGCTCCGATGAAACACCACTACTACTGCCCAATTACAAACATAAACAAGAAAAACTTAGCCGGCCATCTCCCGGCGACCGGCCACGAGCTCCGATGGAACACAACTAACTTTCCTGGGCGGACACCCGGACTTACTCGGCCGAGCGGCGGAGGGATACATCAAGATTCAACTTGCCTAAAAAGCTGGTCGACTGACATTTATAACCTAAAAATTGTATGTAACATAGATACTGATAAATTTACAAAGCATTTTATTCCACAATACCAGCTAAATATTCATTAGTTTATTATTTGGGGATGTGCAGCGTCACCAATCTGTCGCGGATCACCACCTTCACTGAGTTTTGCAGCCGACGCTACCACCCACGTCGATCGAGAAAACCCCCGGCAGAGCTCATCGCATTCCAGCACGTCCAAGCGAGTAAACTCTGACCTGCCTGCCAGATAAATCCATCCAAGCACAGGCTAGCTCAGAGCTTATTTGAAATTTTAAAAGCCAGCACTTCTCTGTACATGCTTCCAAGCAAGAGAACTATGACTAGCCTGCCACATAAATCCCATTCCAGGAGAAGCAAACTACGAGGCTACTTGAAATTTAAAAAAAAAAATTCAAACAAGGCAAAATATAAGAAAAGTTTACTTAGAAAAGTTGCTTGAAACTAAATTAGCTTTAAATTGAATCCAAACACGACATAAATCCGATAAAGTTGACACGTAAAATTAAATACTTTTCTCTTGCTTTAAAGTTAAATTTAAAGTTTAAAAGAAAATTTTAATGTAAATTTCTCTACTCGCATCCCCAATTAATGTTGGATCCCGCCGTATACATCCTTATATCTGGTTAAGTTGGCCTACTTAATTTGTTATAAGCAGAGAAAAAAAATATTAATTAAGACAAAAAAAAATTGACATTACTGCATGATAAGAGGCCAAGTAAGTGCTACGTGCCAGTGCACGTCACAGTACCATGTGGACAATATACGTGTATATAGCTTGTAAACAATTTGCCACAAGAACTCTAATATGAGTTTATGTAAATTACGTCACAACAAGCCAACTCCTGACTGTTGTTACCTACGAGGTTGTAGATGTGTGATGTTGCAGTCTTTATCTGGCTGTTCTTCCTGGGCGATGTGTTCTTCTGTTGCTTCCTTCACGTTGAAGGTTGCACTTTGTCGAATATGCTTGTTTATGGCGACAAACAGATGAATCTCTCGTTCCTGAAGGGAGATGGATCGAGTTGAATGGTGCTCCGAAGTACAATTATAGGTCTGCACTTTGCGACTATGGTCCCTACATCACCGACAATTCCTGCAGCTCTTTTCACGCAAGTGACTAGTTCATATGAGAGGGCGATCCATATTGGTGTTTAAACATTTCACAAAAATAACATTCTTTTACGAATATGTTGTGATGATTTATTCAGCTGAAGGTAAATATTTACTCTATTTCTCTTGCATTATCTGTTTCTCCATGTTATTTCAATACAATGTATGGGATTGTTCCGGAATAACCACTACATCAGTACTACTTGCTGTAGGAGCGAGTCGTCTCGAAAACATCAAGAGACATACACAATAATTGAAATGAATATTTCTGCTAGGGCAGGAATATCATTTCATTGATAGTATGGACCTTTATTTAGGCTTTGAGTATGCAGCTGGTTTGCTACTTTAGGTAGTGATAGGACGTACTACGAGTCAGGACGATCGGATGACTGTGTTAGGTGCGCGCGCAGCCTGCCGAGTTGGCTGCGCTCTAGCAACTCGTGGGATGTAGGGAAAGCGTTTTTTGCGGCGCAAAAAGGAGTAGCTGGTGAATCGTAGTACGAGCTAGTCGGTTGGAAGTGAAAACAGGTGGTCGCGGCTTTCTGCTTTGACGTACGCGAGTATTGTGCCTGGGTTTATGGCAGAGTCGGCAAACTCGAGTCTCGTCGTACGGAAATGGGTTTCCGTAGCTGGATATACGGATTCGTGTTGTCGGTTTGTGTGATATAATGTGTTACCGGAGGGAAAATGCCGGTTACAGTTGCGTTAGTATTTGACTGGGAAAGCCGTGGATGGCCAATGTTTAAACTCTTGGGCTATATGGTTAGGCACGAGCGCCTGAGGACGAGTATCTTCGCCGACTAAGTTTCCGTGTAATTCTTTACATGTTTTACATTATGTGGCTATGGTGAGAAGAGTTCGAAATGCATAGCGTTTTGGTTAGTGGTGCGTGCTGATACATTCGCCAAGAGTGCGTTCGTAAATTACTCCGCCAACTCGTCACGAAGCGAACGGGCCATGCATTAGGCCTCTTTGCGTTGTTGCTCGGCGTCTGCTGGGCCTATGTGAAGGGCCGTTTCAACCGCTTCTGGAGCCCTTTTGGTGGGTATTGCTAAAAGACACTTTTCAGCGGCTAATAAGGTATGAAGTCGATTTATTTGGTTGTGTGTCCCATCCGATCGTCCTGAGTCGTCACAGTAATGCTCCCCAACTCTAAACTACTACTACTACTACTTAAATCTTCAAATTTTCAGTCTGTTATTGGGCTGCCGCCATAACGTAACGTAAAATTACTTTTGGGAAGAAGAACTCCGTGTACAAGGTATAAGTTTAATGTATTCTGAAGATGAACGTGAATTTGTACAGTATTAACGTAACATCTACTTTTGAGAAGTGTGATCTTCTAAACAAGGCATTAACTTTAGGTGTATTTTGAAATGGAATGATGCAGGTTTTGTTGTGATAGTTTCTGTTCCTAAATTAGCCACGAGTAGTATGCAACTTGGTTGGTGTGGCAATTTTACTAACATACAGGTGGACTATAAATTGAGATTGATGTTTACGCCACAACTGCCCAGTTTGCGTCAAAATATTGGATTGTATTTAGTGTATCAAATGATTTAGGTATTGTAATTTATATTGTATTAAATGTGCATGTTAAGTTAAGCGGCGCTTTTTTTTTTTTTTTTTTTTTTTTTTTTTTTTTTTTTTTTTTTTTTTTTTTTTTTTTTTTTTTTTTTTTTTTTTTTTTTTTTTTTTTTTTTTGTTCGTAGAATCCACCCGTTATTTTGAAAGCAGTGCTTTTGTTTGGAAGTTAATTACTTTGCAGTTAGAGCTATCTGTTGAGTAATTTGAAAATGTGTAACATCTTCTGGTAAGGCCTAATTGGGGCACAGAAGCCGTTACATAATCAATGTTAGCTACTCGTCCTCAAGTCACTGTTGTAAATATATGAAGATGTAAAAAATGCTGATTACTGCTGTGTTTATTGTGCCTGTAGTGGAACAAGCCGTAGCAGAATACTTTTATCTCTCTTGCTCTCTGTCTTTGCCACTAAACATATTAAATCATTACGGTCAAAAGTAAATAAATGAGCACTTGAGATAAAGTTCCTCGTTTCCAGAATAAAAGCTTCTGCTTTCTGGAAATCCGTTTTATATTAAAATAAATATATACTCATTGCGTTACAATTCCAGTGATACCGAAATAAATACATGTGAAGTAATTTTTAGTGTATTGTACTGTAATTCAGCAGAGTTTAGTTCACGCTCTTATAGTAATGTTTCACTGAAATACGGTAAAATCTCTTTCTGTTATGACACTTGTGCATTTTTGTAGTTTCGTAAATATTCCAATCTAAAACAGTTATATGACTTTTAAACTGCGGGTCAGTATTTATATGAAATAATCATCCAAGAAGTTGATTTGTGTATTTAGTTGTTTAGTGAAAAATAATTTTAGAATTTTACAATATTACTTAATCTGTAAACGTGCACAATAATAAATACTGAAGATTTTAATAATTTCATGTCGTCACTGAAATCCATTAATAAACAGAGTAAAATATGCAGAGAAAAAATATAAAATTCAACACTAGACAATTGCAAGTAATTATAATTATTTAGCTTATTCCAATCATGGGAGAACTTTCATGAGCATTAACAATAGCTTAAAATATAATTAAAATCCAAGTAATTTTCTTAGTAATAATAATCCCTGTATAATGCATGACATAAACTTTTAGAAACTATGTATCGTTTTCTCAAGCGTGTATAAAGTTTGCTTGGAAGAATATAGAACGACGATAAAGACAAAGGAAATCTTCACATTTGTGCACACAATGATTACATGTGTTTGTCCTAGTGTGTGGATTCTGGAGTGGTACAGTTACAACAGTTGAGTCTTGCAGCGAGAGATATTTATTGCGGATTTAGAGTCTACATAACGAACGTGTTGTTGTTTGTTCAGTCAGTCCAACAACAAGCTACGAGTGTGTCCTATTACGACCACGTGCAGGTATACCTGTACGCCGAGATCTTGTAGGTTCGTGTTACAAAGTTTCTCTCTGGCAACTTCTGTATACTGTGTTCCTCTGTTACTATGCTCTCTGTCACTGAAGCTTCAAGTCTACAGCAACTTAGGGTTGTTGCGAAACATTTCTTCCAATACCTGTTGCTTGTGTTAACGTACCTCGCATTCGCAGAGAATTCCGGAGGACCAATACACGGTATGTTCAACATAGTTCACCAACAATGCACAACATGATCCACGGGATCCCGCATCAACGAATAACCTAAATCCTTTCGCGAACTCGTGCACTAAAACCACTCAGACTTTGTCCTCACAGTCACGCCTGCCAACTACCAGGTATTAGCACCAAACACTAAAATCCTTACAATCAAGTTAAATGACCGTAACATCTGTTCTCACAACTGACTCATGAAACCAGGTGATTCCAACATTTTTTTCTTTCCTATAATATAACACATTCATGTGGGTATGTAGTGACGTGATCGCTGCGGATTTTCTTTATTTCTCGTGTGTTTTTAGTATGCATATTGTCTCCATGCAGGTTTCGGAAATGGTCTTATACACACTGTAGTCACTATGAACTTTTCTACTTTGTGTCACAGTTGCACTGAGAGTTTACTGAATGGCACATCTGTTAAGGTTGTTATTTATCTGGGAGAAGTTTACTCTTCCTGTATGCACGTTGTTCTTTCAATGATTTAATATAATAGTATTTTAGATTGTGATTGAATAAAATGTAGTTCATTTCATAAATGTAATTATTAGACAAATATAGTCAAAAATAATATTTTTGGTTATTTTCTATAAATTCGGCACTCTAACTAGTAAAATTTGAAATGTCAAATGTAAAAAAAAAATTCTAAAGTCTGACTTACAATTAAAAAAAGAGTTAAAAGGAACTATACAAAGATTTTTTTAAGAAATATGCACATATCTGTTAGTTATAAAAATTTTGTAATGTATTCCGGGTATTAAAAATTAACTAATGCAATTTGTGAATATTGTTTGAGATTGTCTTATGAAGTTTTCTACTTACGATCAATTAGAGCTAAGAAAATCAAATTTAACTAAAAATAAAAAAATTCAGCAACCAAAGTCTACACTATATTATTTTGAACGCATTTCTATTTTCTTGAATTTTTAGCCGTATGTCTAGCCGTCAGGCAATTGTCACATACAACATTTTAATTTCGTCCAGTATTAGCACACATCACAAGAGCCTATATTTGCAGCAGGTGGTACATCTGACTCAGCCTTCTTCCAAGTTTTCGTCGGAATACAGATGAAACTCGTCTTCGGAATCGTTCTCACAAGCAGTGTCATCTTCTGATTTACTGGAACTTTCTTCTTTGCGGAAAGGTAGTTTCCTCGGGCCCTCGTTTGGTTGCAAAACTACTTTCTTTTTTGGCATCTGTTATCTTCGAAATGAAAATATTCCTCTCCCTTTTCTATTTTCCTTGAGGGCGTTGCTCTAGGATATTTTTATATGAAAATGCAGTAGTCATTTGTGCCGTGCAGGTTCTTGATTTTCGTCCCGTCATCTGAGACTGTGAACTGGTGGAGGACAAAATGTCCATAGGTTTCACAGTCCGCTTCTGGGTTTGACTCGCCGAGGTTCATGGTTGTGGATTTGTCTGCACAGAGTATGGAACCGCAGATGATACTGAAGGTGTACCAGTAGGCTTATTTGTATATTGGGTTGTTGACACTACCTGTGGATAAATAGAGCAAAGCCTGCCTTGATCAGCACATCCGCCTGTTCGGGAAGTTTGTTCAGGGTCTATTACATCGAGGGGGAATTCGTGCTGTCTGAAGAAATGTCTGTCACATAGATAAAGACCACGTTTCTTGAATCCATTAGCAGGTGTTTCAGGTGTTGCAGATTCCATGAAGGATTTCCCGAATTACTCTCCCATTTAGTATGCAGTAACAACCCGTTCTTCATTCCTCCGAATCCTCGAGTGATATTTCTAGTATAGTTGGTTTTTAGTGGGTTCATAAAAGAAATATCAAGAGGTTGCATTTACGCATACTATGGGGCGGAAGGCTGGCAATTGACACGTGATTATCATGGGCTAGATTTATCTCATCGAGGTTCTTCGTATGTGAAAAATGTCCATCTGACACCAAACAACAGGATTTTCTGCTGTTGGTTTCACATGCTGGATGAAATGCCGAAACCACGTCGTGAATTTGTGTGTTTGATTCCAATATGTTGGGTGGCATGCATAGATAGAGCCTGGATAAGTGTATTTCATCAGTTATGGCTTCATATTTAAACCAAGGGAAAAAACAAGTGGTGAAGTAAAGTGATCAGCAGCTTTCATGCATGTTATAACCGTTATTAAGACGGTGTGGTACATAATTCAACGCTAAAAGCATTAATTTATAACTGTAGGTTTCTTGAAGCCAATTTGCGAAAATTAAACAATAGCAATCCTAGAAAATTGTTGTAGCCTGCATTCCAAACAAAATTGTTTCCAGTGTTAGGAACTTCTGAGGCACAATCTCTGACGCCGGAACCTCGTGCATTTAACTGCGGCGCAAGAGACCACGCGTAACCTATTAGTAATTCTGGATAAATATTTACTAAATAAGTTGGCGAATACCATTATCTAGGATTGTCATTGAGTATTTTATCCATATTGGGTTCGAAAAAAAGCGTAAAAATCAATTTATGTTTTCAGCGTTTATTCATCTACCACGCGCTCTTAAAGTACCACATTCTGCTGACTGAAGAGATGAAATTTGTTTCTTTTCCTCCTCTCCAATTACTTTATCATGTTTGTGCTGTACAATTGTAATGCCTGTTTCATCACAGTTGTAAAGAGGACTTGGATTGTGTTTAATTTGGTCATAGATTGGTTCATATATATCGAAACTAGTAGCCACCGATTTAGGGTTGAACTCTTTGGCACGAGCGAATAAAAGACCTTGTAGAGTCTTACAGGACTACTGAGGATGCCTACATAGAAAACCTTCAGCCACTTCCTTCCCGTTTGCTCTCCTACTGTAGAGAAAGGATTTGGAATACCATTACTACTCCTGCATTGTAAGAAAATATTTTGCTAATTATCCTCTAGTTTCGCAGACAACACATGTGCTCTGCCAATTTTTAATGTGGTTGCGACTTCAGAGGATGTAAGGTCCTGTTTTGCATAGCGCTCCATTGTAGTCTTAGGTACACTGGACAACCGGAAAGCTTTTAAATTACCCATCGCTTTATTCCTTATAGCATTTACGGCTGCTTTCATCCATTTTGGATTCCACTGCTTCCTTTTAAACATTTCTTAAAGAAAGAAATCATGACTAAATAATTAAATAGAAATAAGAAAGGAATGGACAAATGTACAATTTGGATCCAACGAAAAATATTCTCTACTGATAAGGGCTCGTATCTCCTTAATTGTTATCTTGTTCCCCACCAATGAGAGTTTTGTTTTTCATAAGTGACTACCTTCCTTGTCTTCTGACTATATACAGCATTGTGTGATAGTAATTTACATTGTGTGTTTATTGAGCGGTAGTTAGACTCTTAAATCATAAATTCCTTGATTCGTTTGTTAATCAGTAAAAAGTATTTTTGTGCATTATTTGTGAAATTCCTGGAGGATAATATATCGTACTGAATATTCGGTAGGCTACAATTTGTGTATTAATCACACGACATCTTCAATGCATTTGTCTAGTTTCACACTGGGTTCAAATAGTACAAAAATTAACTCTCAAAGTTTTTCTTAGTCATTGATTTATTCTTTAATCTTACTTATGTGAAGTGCTTCGAATTTTTTAAAAATATATTAGTGGTTATAGTCTAATTAATAATGACCGTGCAAAATCAATTATTTAAAAACTTGTATTTTTTTTACAAAATTTAATACATCAGAGTACAGTGAGTAAGGACAAGAGATACTTCTGTGTATATGGTAACGCTACATATTCTTAATACGATCTATTTTATTGTATTGTCAGCGCTAGTAATAGGGTGCAGTGAATTGATAACTTAAAAGTTGGCAAACTGAAAGGTAAATTTTAGCAGGCAACGTAAGGTTCTATTGTTACGTTCCTCACTTCAACTACAGTTTTTTGTTCGCGATGAGAAATGAAAATGAGGATATTTTCATAATTAATAGGGCGAAGTCTGGTCTAACAGCAGGTCCTCAGAGCAGAAAAATCTCCATATGAACTACTACGTTTTATAACACCTTTGTCCCTACACAAAAATATATTTGGTAACCGCTACAAAGTATTTTGTTCGTATTTATCCTGCAAAACTTATTTCTTTACTACAAAATTTTTTTAGCAAGGAATAATTCCTACATTATTATTTTCAGTGAAGCCACAGACCAATCTGTATGTTATTTGTGACATCATAACGACACGAAATATTCATTTCCACAATCTATACATTCTTTCCAAGCAGTTCTTAGATCTTTTGTTTCTTTGCTTTGTAAATCTTCTCTACATCACTTTGAGGAAATAATCTGATTTTTTCGTATATTTGTCTTCTTAGCAAAGTTATTCGGCTAAACATACTCTAAACTCAAGCAAGGCAATCACGTTTCTCTTGTCAATCTCATGCCCCATTACAATCGTCACGGTACAAAAGCCAAGATGTGACAATAACTATGTCAACAAAATTGATGAAAAATCGCAAGTATAATTGTTTTTATCTGATCTTGATTCTATAATATGCAAGAAGTCTACACCTCCCATAAACTGATTGTAGGTTTGGACTATTCTTGGGTAAGGAACATCTACCTCTCTATGTACTTCACCGTCATAACATTTCACTGTTACTACAGACTCTAGAGATTCAAAAGTTAAAACAAGCGTAACAGCACGTTTATCGAACCATTTGATAGCGCTGATGTCAATTCTGTAAATAGTTGCTTTCCTCTCTTAAAAATTTCCTCGCTTTTTTTTTATTTTAGTGTCAGCAGTGACAGTGAGTCCATGAAACCTTAGTATAACTGTTCCAAGAGACGCAAGTCCTTTCTTAGACAGAGTAACAATAAGTCCTGATGAGGCGAACCATTTATCAAGATACACCATAAAATTCTTCTCTTCTGGGTTTGTCTGTTTCAGGAAGGTTTGATACAGCTTTAATTTGGCCTGAGTAAATGTAAAAGTTATGCAAAATCCCGTGATAGCCACAGAAGGCAAAGAGCTTTTAACCCCACGTTAATAGTACATATTTCGCTAGATGGTTGAAAAACAGTCAAAGGAAAACACATTAACATTGGATAGTATAATTTGGCGAGAGAGTGTCAAATTTGTGACGCAGTTTAGACCAAGAAAAACAGGAATAAATTATTTCATCTTATTTAGAAGAATGGTACCATCATAAAAACTAGACAATAACACAAAGTTGAATCGTAATGAAATGAAACC